>JAVQJF010046838.1:0-26610 GCA_036023855.1 Gadopsis marmoratus
ACACAGACACACACTCACTCACACACACACACACAGACACACACACAGACACACACTCACTCACACACACACACACACAGACACACACACAGACACACACTCACTCACACACACACACACACAGACACACACACAGACACACTCACACACACACACAGACACACACAGACCTGTCTGACACTCCACCAGTCTGCATCTGTAATTGTAATCTGTAATCACACACACATTCACAAACTTCTATAAGACTTTAATTTATATTTATTATATATATATATTTATATATAATATATATATTTGTGTCTTTATGTTCCAGCTTCCTTCTTATTTAAATTGAAATCATTGTAATGCTGCTACTATAGCAGTCTGCAAATGTCTGTGGAATCATCTGTGTTATTCTGTTTACTGTGATGATTAAAATGATTTACCACAGAAAATAGAAGGCACGTCTATGTTGTGCTAAACCATCCTCCAGTTTTAACATAATGATCTTTAACGCTTAGTGACGTTTATATACACATATATGCATCATTTTAGTGTAAAGCTTAAATTGTAAGCATTGAACTGATTTATTCCAAATGCTAAAAATAAAGAGAAACACATATTACATGACTTGGTTACTGCCAGGCCTCAGCAACAGGGCGCCACGACCTGAACTTTCCAAGGTCTGACACACAGCCCACCCTCACCCCGACAGAAACACACTTATTTCCACACAGTGCCCAGCGGCCCCCCTTTGGACCCGAAGGCCCCCATCGTGCAGCAGCGATGAGGAGATTAGCTGGTTATCAGGCGCGCAGCGTTTGTTTAGCCGTGTCAGGTGAGAGCAAACCTGCCAGTCCATCTGCTGCGTGTTCGCCCTTTCAGGCTGCATTCACAAAAGGATGGACAAGCTTAACTGGACTGCTGATCACAAATAAGTGTGTGTGCTGCTACTCTTTTCAATATTGTTAGCGCACAGGGAGCTCAGGGTTGGCAACATTTACGAAATAAGAGACAGCTGCAACGCTTATGTTATACTATGTTATGTTAATGCACATGTCCTCAGCACGAGCAAAGTGGAATACAGATAATATGGACCATATTTAGCTGCTGAGTAATACTTTGTGGTTTGGTCGACAGCTTCTTTTCCCCATTGTGAGCTGCGTTAACGAATGAGGGTGCTTTTGAAAGACACGCAAGAGTCCAAACAGATAAAATGCGTCCACTGAGACGGACACTGCTGGCAATCTGATGAGCAAATTCGTTGGACGCAAACGGACAACTTGATGCAGCGCGGACAGGCTGAGTGACGCCTCTCAGGAAGCTGAAGCCTTCCTATCTCAGACAGGCTCCAAATACCTGCCCTGATATAATAGAACACAAATAAATACGTTGAAAACCCTGCATATGAACACCCATCCATCTATCCAGTGTTTTTCTGAGATTGTGATTATGTAAATTATGCAGATGCTACTTTCCCCTGGGGTCACATGTAAAGGGCCGTCAGTGTGAAAGCCTCTTGCAGCCTTCACCATGTATTTATCCCCTCTTGGAAGGGACGCATTACCAAGTCTCCCCGTTTGCTCTGCCGCATTTAACCAGGTTTTACAGATCAGGGTTCTGATATATAAAGATGCGTGTGCCATTGTAGCTTTGTGAGTCTTCAGCCTCCATCTGTGGGCTGATTGACGCTTCCATTCACCTATAAGTGCTGCCTTCGCCGCGCCTGCCCTCGGCTTTTATTTCCAAATGGACGTTTCGTTTTAAGGCGATGCCTTTTGACTCTGCCCTTTCACTGCCACTTGGAAGTAGAAATATAAAACTAAATGTGAAAATAATAACAGCATATGGCCCTTTTCTCTCTCTCTCTCTCTCTCTCTCTCTGGAACCACAGTGTGACTGTATTACAGAAAAGGCTTCTCTTCCTGTTGCTGTTTCCAAAGACACCAACAGCAACTGTTCATGCGGGAAGGGGAGGAAATAAAACGTGTCACATTCAAATGTTATCCACCTGCAAATTATTTGAGCTGGAATGTACAGAGGGAATCCAATTTAAATCTAAATGTTAAACCTAAAAATCAAACGTGTATAGAATAACTATATAAACCTGATCAGGAGGTGAGAGAATTCAGGAAGAAGCCGAAATTAAATCGATGCCCTGAATTAGAGAATTTATCGAAGCTCAACTCTGCTGTAAATCATTGAATTTGTAAATATTTGCGTGTTTGTGATTTCTGCCGACAGTGTTCGTGGCGAACTGGTTTGTGGACAACAGGAAACCTTTAAATCCAGATCACATTTCTCCAAAGAAGCGCAAAGGGCATTTTTTCATACCCATTTCTAAAATGTTGCATCTCCGTGCGTCGGAGGCCGCGTGCACAGCGAGGAGGACCGGCTTTGAGCCTCGGTCCTCCGGGTCCAGCAGGACCGGCGCACCGACAGCTGACTGGGACGGAACACGCAGAAAACCAACCCTAACAAAGATCCGCGGGCTCGTTAAAATACGGTGCGTGTTTTTTTTTAAACCCACGTGGCTCATTGTTGCACCTATATGCATAAAAAAAAAACAACAATTCAGTCTGCGACGCTGTTTGCGTTGTAAATCTATTTATTTTCTGCAGGATGTGAAATGAATACAAGCCACGTTTTTTTGGGTGAATATAAGGGATTGAAAGGAGCCGGTTTAACGCCGGTCTGTTAACACCCCATTCACTGTTAAATGCAATCAGTGAGTCCCATTAAGGTCTGAAGTGAGAATCCACGTTCCTCCACAGCCCCCCCCCCTCAACATGCTGATTAGCGGTGGAAACGCGCAATAAGTTCTCTTTTCTCGGGCTGGATGGAGGCGATAATGGGTCGTTATCGTGTCCCGGTCAGGGGGGACACGTCGCGCTGTCGAGCCGCAGAGAGGCGGCCGCTGTCGGGGAGGAAACGTTGATCTGCTCCCCCGCGGAGAAGCGAGGGGAGGCTGGAGAAGGAGATGAAGCCCAGATACAGATGATGCTCAGCGGCTGCTGTCGGACATGGAAACATGGGTCATATTCATTTACTGTCGCAGGACAAACACATAAAAGCTGTTGCTGCACCTTCCTCACATCTGGTCATGTTTTAGTGAAGTGTTAAACTACATATCCGTCACGTGTGCTGTTTGTCTGGTGCCTCTCATTGTCTGCACGTGGTAAATCAATAATGTATTTATTTATTATGAAATATTTGACTGACGCACCTTTAGTCGGAACCAGCGCAGACTGCTGACAGCCTCCCCTGCTGGTCCGGGAGGATTTACACATATTAACTGGCTGTCAAGTCCTTATTTTTAGGTCCGACTGGGCGGAAAAGGCCCGCTGACTGTAAACACGGATGGAAATGTGTCTCATAGATTATGATGCCTTCGCTGACAAGGATATAATCGGATTACTCTGCAGGAAGAGCCCCTGTGACCCCGCACCAGAGTTCCCAAAAGTCTGCAAACAGCGCGGATTATCTTAATTGAATTAATTCTCAATACACAGACCTGTGGCCGCTCACGCCGCTGATCCCAGAGCAGCCGTGACGTCAGCGGGGTATAAAACCAGCCCTGCTCCCCAACTGGTACCATTAAAACCAGCAGTCCGCATCCCAGAGACGAGCAGAACAGTCGCCTCCGGAGCCGCCATGACGCAGACTTGAGGAAACCTCTTCCACGGAGCCCAGAACGTTGACTTCGCCCGGCGGGTCCCGAGTCCTTCACGCGTCCTCTCGAGCCGCCGCACCGGTGTGATGCCCGCTGGGATGTTCAGCATAGACAGCATCCTGTCCGGCCGGCCGAGCTGCAAGGAGCCGCTGCTGCTGCACCGGAGCGGCCCGGTGGTTCTGTCCGCCGGCCTCACGGACTCTATCTACACCGACTACAACGGACTGTACTCGGCCACATGCGGGCCGTCCCCCCCCGGGGTCCCGCCTGTGAACGGGACCAGGATTGGATATAACGGCTACTACTACGGGCAGCTGCACGTGCAGGGCGCCGGAGCGGGTCCGCCGTGCTGCGGCTCGGTGCCCGGACTCGGCCCGCAGCCCTGCCCCTGCATCCCGGCAGGTAGGACTCGGCTGTTACCCGGCGGCTTCGAACGCAACACGTCGCGTTATTCTAACACGAGCACGAAGCGCGAAGTGTCTCATTCTCACCCCCCCCCCCCCCAAAAAATGAATCTGTATTGAAATTGTGATTCGTCAAAAGTTCGATTGCTTTGTCCTCAAATGTCTGTCTCCAAAAAGCAAATAGGCAGAAATATCATTTGTGTGCGTCCGAACAGAGAAGCTGTGACCTTCAGGTCCAGGTGCCGTCTGGCGGCTCGTGTCTCGTTGTTTTAGCTCCGTGACGTCGAATATTAAAAGACAAAGTTTATCCCAAAGTTTCAGGTTTCCTCTCGGCTGTGACCTGCGTCCCGCTCCAACCTGTTCTCCGTCCCTCCGCAGGCTACGACAGCCCGGGCTCGGTGCTGATCTCCCCGGTCCCGCACCAGATGATGTCCTACATGAACATGGGCAGCCTGTCTCGGACCGAGCTGCAGCTCCTCAACCAGCTGCACTGCCGCAGGAAGCGGAGGCACCGCACCATCTTCACCGACGAGCAGCTGGAGGCCCTGGAGGGCCTCTTCCAGGAGACCAAGTACCCGGACGTCGGCACGCGGGAGCAGCTGGCGCGCAAGGTCCACCTCCGGGAGGAGAAGGTCGAGGTCAGAGGCGCTTTGACTTTTTATCCTGTGCAGCTTCCTGCTGCCTCTTAGAACCCGCTCAGTCCACCGAGTCCTGGACCGGAAAACGGCATCCTGACGGTTCCGGTTGTTGTAAAAGGCAGCGGAGAGAAAAGCAGTCAACTCCTTTAATTTATCTGCACCTTCTTCAGCAGGGCGAGCCTTATTCTGATTATTATTATTATAATATTATTATATCATACTTGTTGTTATTTTTATTATTAAACATATAATTATTATTATATTATTATATTATGTTATAAGGTTATTATTATTATTATATTATAATTGTTGTTGTTTTATTATTAAACATATTATTATATTATATTATAAGGTTATTATTATATTATAATTGTTGTTGTTTTATTATTAAACATGTTATTATATTATTAGTGATATTAGTATTATTATATTATTGTTGCTATTATTATTATCAAATTATATTTTCGATGATTACAGAGACATTCATCACAGTAAATTAGGATTTTCTTTTCGCCCCTCTGCACAGTTTAACGAGCTCAATAATAAAAACAAAAAAAGGAAAAGAATCAAGTTTTGCTTTAAAATAAATTCACTTTTAGCTAATCGGTGGTAAAATAGATAAAATAATAATAATAGGTGATGTTGAATTAGTAGATTTGATTGTCTGGACAGTTTTAATGAAGTAGCAGAGCTGTATTTATTTATTGACCTTTTCCGGCGAAACAACAGTAAATAATAATGATAATAACAGTAATAATAATAATAATAATAATAATAATAATAATAATATGTTAGAGATCCCCGTGACGGTATTTATAATATAACCGAATTAAAGACCGTCCGGCGTCTCGCAGGTTTTTATATTGGCCTGTGAGTAAAACAAAGAATTTAAACTCCTAAATATGTATTTAAAAAAATACATATAAAATGAAAACAAACGTTGTACAGAAATAAAAGTGCAGAGCTCTGAGCTGCTGCCTGTCAGATCCGGACGGACGGCAGCGTGTTTAACAGGAAAACATTCAGCCTCAAAAATCCAACTGTGCTCTTTTTTTTTTATCACGTAGGTTTGGTTCAAAAACAGACGCGCGAAGTGGAGGAGGCAGAAAAGGTCTTCATCAGAGGAGTCAGAGAACTCGCAGAAATGGAACAAATCCACCAAAACGTCCGCAGAGAAAACCGAGGAGAGTAAAAGCGAAGTGGACTCTGACAGCTGATACCAGGGACCAGCACGGCAGGTAGTGGACTGTAATGTGGACTCGGACATGCTGGTGTGATGAAACGTGTTGCCATGTTGCACAGTTGTACATATCTACATTTTATTGTTGATTCTGTTCCCGCTATTTATATTTAATTTAAGGTTTTTTGTCTTGTGACGTTACGCACGCCAGGGGGCGTGGCGCCCGGCGGCCTGACTGAATATATCGTGTGTGACATTTCTATGAATATTAAATGTTGTAATTCTGGTGTTTTGTCCGCTGTGACGTCACTCGTCAGCCGCAGAGGGAGACGTTCCCGGAGCTGTTATGTTAAGAATATAGCGATTTTTTAAAGTGTTATTTTAAGTTGCAAAAAGTAACAGGACAACGAGTGAACATTAAAATACAAATGGAGCATCATCAACACGGTGTCCGAGTTCTTTTCGAGGTGCAGAGACGCTGATGTTATTTTTGGATGTTTTTAAAATAGTAGCTTTGAAATAGACAGATTCCAGAATGTTTTGCTGAGCTGCCTCTTCAGGCCTGGACTGTCCACCAGGCCTGGACTGTCCACCAGGCCGGGACAGTCCACCAGGCCGGGACAGTCCACCAGGTCTGGACAGTCCACCAGGGACTCTGTCCCAGCAGCGTTAAACTGCATGAAGTGGTGAATGTTACTCTCAGTGCAGCACCAGAGGTGGTTTTATATTTTAGAAAAGGAATAATTGGCATCACTGCTTAATCATGCTCTGCAGCAACCTGCAGGGAACTGATACAGAACCAAACAGCTGTAGGCCCTTCAGGTCAGGGGTCACTTCATGAGGGTCAACACGAGTCCAGTCAGAGCTCTGAGGAAATTTAGGTGTAAAACTAACAGATGCAGTCAGTTCTCACTTTAAATCAGTGCCCTCCAGCTGTTCCATCAGCTACCTTTATAGTGTTCAGGCGTTTCTAACTTTGTCACAGAGGCGTAATTTGTTTTAGCATTGAGCTCATAGTTAGTGATGGTGTTGCACTGCATTATCTTCACATGTATATAAAATGGGGAGGACTCAGAATTAGAAGCCCCTCTCCCTATAATGCCGCCGCACCACCGTCATGTGACTTTGTGCACTAACTGTATGTTGAAACTGAATTTACACGCGTCAACAAACTGAACCGTACAGTGAATCATAATACTGGGCTTTATGGCAGAGCTGTGGTGATGAATGCATAATGAAGTCAACGCTGCATGTTGCTGTCGTGATCTCAACGAGGCTAAACGCTGGCCTGAATTAACACGCTGGCCTGAATTAACACGCTGGCCTGAATTAACACCAGTCCAGTCCTTTAAAAATGTCATTTCTAATCAGTGACGTTACATTTTACATCTGAGCGCCGCAGCTACTCAAATCATGGCCTTCATTGTTTTTCATGCAGTTTGGGGTTTTATGTTAACTCCAGCGTACATGAGGCACATTCTGCAATGTAAAATGAAACACATGATGGGTATTTTATAGGTTGGTTTATTAATATATCTATGTTTAGGCAAAAACAAAGAAACTAAATAAGTAAAAGAAGGCTTTGAAATGGCATTTTTGACCTTTCATATCTAGAAATAAAATACAATTGAATAGCTAAAAATAATAATAAAACATTTAGAGACTCTGTTGGTTTTAGCATTTAATAAAGCAAAATAAAATCACCTGAACATCACTGAACTGCTGGTCTTTTCATCCAGAAGCATCAGGCCTGCATGTGGTTCTCCTGCAGCATTTTTCACTATATTCACATTTCAAAAAGTGAAAGCCCTTTATGGATTCTTCTTATGTGCATTATGAATAATAACGCACATAAGAAATGCTGGTTTAGATGCAGTATTATTTAAAAAGCAGGTCAATTCTGGTTAAAAATAGCAAAAATAAAAATCTCTGCTATCTCATCCTCATGCAGCTTCTGCCACTCTGGCTGCTACAGATACGCAGATTTTCCACAAATTTCCACAAAAACGTTTCCTCCGGTGTGTTATTTCTGTCAGATGAAAAACGTGTGAGAGCCACAATACTGGACTAGGTATTTGTTAAATTCAACTCAAAGTAAAGTTTTTATTTTCCACACTGGCATTCGCCGTTTCAGCAGCCTATCAGCACGTCAGCCTATCAGCTTTCAGTATCTGCCTTTGTCACTGTGCTGTGAACAAGGGTGCAGATCTCATTACAGCTGGGGGGGGTTGGAGTATTATCTGGAGGCAACATCAATAATATCACCAACATAAGTCAAATTAATCATTCTCTTAAAAAAAGGCATAGAGGCATTTTAAACCTTTTATTCTGCCGATTATCTTTGCTTGTCTGCTGAGCTGGTCTCACTCACCGAAGGCTCAACGCAGTGCTGCAGAGAAGGAATCTGGGAAACGTAGTTCAATAGCAAGCAAACGTATCTCAGGAGGCGTTAACTTCAGTTCCCAAATTCCCACGTTGTGTAGTATATGTGGTTCTGACCGCTGAGCAGGATATAAACACAGAAAACCTTCATAAAGTATTGTGCTCATGTGTGAATTACTGCAAAAGTTTAGTCGGCTTCTGTTTAATATATATTTTCAATTACATAATTTGTTTAGCAATAATTCAGGACAACGTCATGTTTTTCACAATTTGGAAGGGGACTCGCCAGGATCTGGATCACGCCGCGCCAATTTCCACAATTCTCCAGGAGTTTGAGCTCGCATGAAGGCCCAACAGGATAAAACACAAAGCTGACAGAATTCTGAGTTCTGAGAGTGCGTGTTCTTTACAGCATGCACAGTCCATTTAGCACTCATGCATTTGAAAAGATTTTTTTAGGCTTATTCTCAGCAATGTGTTGCAGGAAGGATCAACTCTGTTATCAGTGCCTAAACAACGGCATCGTATGGTTTCTGGTAATTCACCAATCCAAGGGGTCTGTGATGTGATGACGGTGTTTGAGTATCAGAGCGGTGCAGTTTGCAGCGAACCCGAGGTGGACGCAGCAAACACACTGATCACACATGATCTTTACACACAGAACCGGGCAACACGAGCAGCTGCAGCCACAGATACAGTCTGGCTGAATTTGTCATTTTCAACATTTTCTTATTATTAAAAAAAAAAAATTTCTCAGAGGACTCGTTGCCTTTTGCCTGTATTGCTTTATTTACTGGGATTTAATGACACGTCCTTATTACCTTGTTAAGGGTTCAGCATGTGTGATATGGAATCTATAGGAGTTACATTTTATTTTGATATATTTTTATATATGGGAAAAGCTCAGTTATCATGAGGAGCAAGAGCCATTATAATTCTTTTAATTTGAAAAGCTGTGGTGCACAACAACATGTTAGCTGGAAGCTAATAAACAGCAGTCTGACAGCTGTTTTAAATGTGAACTGGAGTAAAAATCCGCTGACTTCACATTTAATTATGGCTAATATACACACATATGACATTTTGTACTTTCCGCTCAACATTGATGGACTTTTGAAGATTTGAACAGCATTCAAATCAAATCAAACCGTTTATTCAACCCAAAAAAAACCACAGGACATTCAAACTGGCTGCTGGAATAGTTCAGGCAGCCGGTTCGACAGGAACTGAAGAAGCTGATGGAGCAGCCACAGTGCTGTGTGGAATATTGGAATAGTGCTGTAACCCTCTGTTGCACCTCAACCCAGCCAGAAGCACCAAAAGAGAAACAGAGAGAGGCAGAAAAGTCCACATGGTGTGTGAGGACAGAGGAGGACTCGTTTACGACAGCACAACATCAAATATTAGAGCAGACAGGAAGCAGCAAGGAAGTGTCATGTTACCATGTTACATGTTACAGTCTGTTTAATGAAGAGTTTGTGTCACGCCAGCTGACCGAAACGCACTTATCAATTTTCTTTTGTATCTGCTGTCTAGGTGAAGTTTTCCAACAACGTACCGAGGACACATTTTTAACAATTCAATGCTTCCAGTGTCGGCTGGTTCGTGTTTAGGCCACGCAAACGTTTGGATAAGATTATGGACAGATGGTTATCCTGGTAGAATATTGAACAATATGAACAAGTGTTATTAGGTGTGTACTAAAGTAAAGTCAAATGTATTTCATCTTGTGATGTCAGATGAAAGAACATAGTAATGTTTGTGACTGATACAGTCTGAGCGGTGCATCAGCAGGGCTGAAGATCTTTAAATGGGTTTTGGTAGAAATGGTATTTGTCCATGAATTGCCTCAGATTCTAATTTAGTTTCTCTGTTTGTTTTGTGTGAGTTAAAAGAGAGAGAGAGAGAAAAAAAAAGAAATTTCATCTCAAAGTAGGCACATTTGCTCGACATCGTGATCCCCCAGACAGGCAGCCCCGGGCCCCCCACCCCCACCCCCTCTGTGTGGGCTGTAGCCGATGTGAGCTGATCCCAGAAACATCAGTTTTGACTTTGTGCCTCGAAAAAGGTTACGTTCCTCCTTTAGTGTCTGTGCACACTGCAGCAAAATGGACCGGAGGAGGTTCTGTAGAAAATACTGTGCAGCACAAACACTCACTGACTCACAGTGGCGTCTGCAAGAACAAGGTGATTCAAAGTAAATCCCATAAATGAGCGACGGTGCTCCTGGTGAGCCCAAAAGATGACTTCCACTCTTTATCTTCTTACACCCTCCAGCAAAATCCACCACGTTTTCAACTCCGACTGGGTTACAGAAAGGTAAAAGATGTGTGTCTGTAAATGGAACTCATTCACACGGAACCTCAAACTGAATGAGCAGATAGGAATCAGTCTATCAGTCTGTCGCCGTGTGTTAATTCTTTAACAGGCTGCAATTAGCACCTTGCGTCCTCCTAGGTGTGCCTGGATCAGGAGGAGAGCAAGGTAATAGCAGGCGTCTAAGGTGACTTTTGAAAAACAGATTAGAGCCGGGGCCAGATGAGGCTGCACGAAAACACACCATCCCTATTAATTCCTTGTGATTTATGAAGTGCTTCACTGCACAGCACCACTGAGATCCACAAAGCCCACAGCCACAGTCATTACTCTGTTTTTCAGCAGCTGTAATTTTCTATTTCACAAATTTAATTCAAGCAGTTTTGTCTTTTTTTTTTTAAGCCGTTATTTCTTTGACCTTTGTATGCGCAGTTCCCAGCACTTGGAAAAACAAAGGTGGAGGCCAAGAAAAATTAGGTATTGAGTTAACTCTCAGAGTAGATAAATCTTTGCTGCTTTTGCGAGCAAAAGAAAAAACCAGTTGTTTCTTCTTTCTGTGCAACATTCGGCGGGCGAGCTGCTCCTACGTAAGCCCAGCTGATGATGCGGACGCCTGATTTATTTGCTCTTTCCTACCAAATACCTCCACATCTTACAGCGTCCGAGCCCGTGTGCGTGTGTGCGTGGTGGGCGGGTGGATGTCTCTGAATGATGCTGTTAGTGTTTCGGGGCCTGGAGAGTTTTAGCAGTCATGGATTTTGGCGGCTGGACTGACAGCTCTTGGGTGGATTCCCTCCTCTAAAGATAGACAGGGGTGTTGGCTGCTCTGTGGTCCACATCCAGAAACATTTCAGAAAATGGCCTCCCTCATCACGGCCGGCTCAGCCAGTCATAAACCAAAGCTAAGACAAATAACGCATATTTTTACAAAATGTAAACTTCCTCCTATATTATTACCATATTTCAGTGCGATGACGCGTGGTTTGCAGTTTGTTTTTGTTGTCGTCGCAGGCCATCTTTTAGGCCTCTGGGTCTTTCCAGAGAGCCGAGGCTTGAGGCCGCATTAGGGCTGGATGGACACACCAGTACACATGAAGGCAAGTACAAATACACGCTGCAGAGTACTACCGCAGCCACTTAAATACCCAGCATGTGGCTGCAGTATATGGAGCTGCCTGTTAACTGCCTCACCACCTCTGGCATCACGTCCAAAGAGATTTATTGGATTAGACGTGCGTTTTGATTTATGTGGCTGTTCTACACAATACTTTACAACTTGGTCTAAACTTCAGCCTTATTTTGAACAGTGATCTTCATCTTTGTTACAAAATATCTCAGTCCTTCCTCACTTAACTGGACAATAAAGTCCACCTGGACCTATGCAAGGAACTTGCTTTGGTATTTTGGTGCATAAGAATAAACATGGTAAGTAGAGAACATAAAGAAGGATAAAGCATGAATAGAAAATAGACAATAAAAGGTGAAAAGGTAAAAGAATACAATACAATATGAATGTTATTAAAATGAAACAGCATTAAAATAACTTATGACACGTCTGTAGGTGCTATGGCTTCACAGCATTTCAGCACGTCACAGATAAACATTTGAATGGTTTGGTGAAACAGGAAGTCAACAGGCGCCATCACGCTCTTCTAACGAGGATGTCTGTACATTAATTGAAGTTCTTGGGAAAAAAAGGGGAATTCTTTTTCTGGCCCGTCACTTTGTTGTTGTTGGGTCTCCGCGATCTCATCAACCTGATTTCCAGCAGCAGCAGCAGACGCAGTTAGCAACTAGCTGGTGAACATGGACAGAAGAGTGAATATTAGATTTACAGTAAAAGCAACTCAACATTTTTCAACAGCATACGTTCAAAAGAAAGTGGACCCACAAACTCCGCTTGTGGAACGCAGCAATCATGTTGAATCCACATTTCTTTGGCTTTAGATTTCTCTAAAGTGGTGAGCAAGTTTGCATCGTGCAGTAACACGTATTCATGTGGACTGGATGGCCCTCACTCAGAGTCTGTAGGAAAGTTCACGTTTTATTTGGCGGTTGGTTGTCGGTTAAACTCCTAGTTAAAGAGCTTTCACCCAGAAAACAGCGCTTCCTTCCGGCAGCATATGATAATTGATTTCCTTCAGGTTTTATTTGAAATCTATAAAGTGTATTTAATCATTCTATTCTGACCTCTGTTGTAACGGATACGTATATATTCCCCCCCCCCACCCACACGCCCACGCTGTATTCAGCAGCATGGCAGCACTGCCCACCCTGTACAATTACTGAAGTGTAAGGATCCTTTTATTGGCTGAGTTAGCGCCTGCGAAAGCTCTTAACTACTGTAATGTTCTTTCTGACCAGCCGTGTAATTACACTGCCTGTCAGCACACAAATCACAACACACCCGTCATCTGCTGTCTTCAATTAGCCCCCCCCCGCACCCCCACTCGGCTGGCTTAAAACCACAGAGGAGCCTTAAATCTGAGGAGCTACAGTGCGGGTCAAAGCCGACCGCTGCCAGTGTTCACTGATCTCCAAGGTGGAGGAGGTGATAGTAAAGCCCCTGACAACCCGGAGCTCCAGGGGACAAGACCTGCACTGTAAAAAGTATCACGGTACTGCTACATCAGCACAGCACACTCTACTAAAGGGAAGGTTCGTTTGAAAATGTACATGCTGAAACCTACTGTATTTACTATGTGTACGTCCCATCAGTACTTCCTTCCTTGCTCATCAGCATGCAGAGAAAATGCATCGAGCTGTTTTGAATCGGGCAATGGACTCAAATAACAAACTCAAATATGCATATTTATTGGAAAGGTCTGCAGCACATTACCACACATTGGGAACATATGATGCTATGAAACTGCAGCCCCTAAACTCCATTACTGTACTCATAAATAGTAAGTAAATAGTAATTATTATAACAAATTATCTGTGTATCTTAAAACTAATCAAAAACATAAAAGGGCATCGATTTTTCAATAAATGTGAGAAATCAGGGATGGCTTCCATGGTATTTTTAATTTTGTCCTCATTCTTAAGCCATGGAGAAAATGTCTGTTACAAAAAATACATGATTTTTATCCAATAAATATCCACAATTTATCATATTGCATATTCAAATAATATTATAATGGAAAGTTGGGGTGAACCCCTCCACATAAATTAAAACGCCCATTCAGATATAATAATCTATTAAATAATCCATGAATTTACCCCAAAAACATATTAAATACCTGAAAAGTGAATACCAGTTCCTTAAATATCATTATCATTTGCTCCTGAAAATATTTCAAACCCTTAATGTAAACCAAATCCAAAACTTTTAAGGGATCTCTTTGATTGAAATCAAGGCGTTAGCTGAGTTTCCAGGCATAAATTAGTTTAACAGTACTATAGTTATATACAGTATATACTTTCAGCGCCATACTTCACTTCCTGTGAGGTAAGGCTGATGGCTTTAAATACTACGATACCCATGAGCCACAGACAGCAGCTGTAGCAAATCAGATCGCTCGGTTTATTATTCAGGACCAAAACGTTACACTGTGGCTGCTGAGTTCATCCAGAATTGACCCAGAATGCAAATGTCAACTGATCTAAATGTTTTATCAGGTTTCTACGGCATCTAACACTTTCACTCACCTCTAAATGTTGCGTAATTCATTACATTTCTCTGCACAGACTGTGACTTTATATCAAAGAACTTGGTGTTTGTGAAAGCGGCTGCTCATCTTTCGTATTGATGCGGGAGAGTTTCAGACCACGCACAAAGCATTGTGCTCCAAGTGTACCGGACTTTTACGCCTGGAGCTTCAGACACCCAAAATCACTCCTCTCACGTTGCGACTCTATTGCCCGGGGGCTTGTGAAAGGCATTCTGGGAATTGTAGGAGGGTACTGACAGAACAGATGCAGATGAAGCCGATGGAGAAAAGTTGATTTCACCGTGTCGCTGTAAAACCCTTGGACTGCAGTTAACATGACGCGGTGATGGTATATGACAGTGGCAGTGAATAAGGAGGTGACCTGGTTCCACCCTGCTGTTCTGTGGTTTTATAGTATGACTTCTCTTCTGGAGGTCTTTAAGCCTTGTCTTACTCTGCTAGAGGGGTATAATATGTTTGCTGTGGTGGGTTCGTGCCAAGACAAACACACACGAATAACCTAGATGAAGTGTACCTATCAAAGCACGTGTCCGCCTCGCCCGCCCTGCCTGGTGTGCACCGCAGACTGGGGTAATTGTGGTTTTCCAATTGGTTGGTGATGGAGAGTGGGGCGAGCATATGCTGGGATAAAGGTCTGACCACTTATTACTGCCACAGGGTGAAGCTGAGGCTGCACACCCAGGGGACAGGGTGTGGTTTGGGGGCTGCCGGGTTATAGATACAGTAAGGCATAAGGAGAGAGATCAAGGCAGTGAAGGGAAAGTACGATACGTGATGATCAATACTGAATGAGGCTAAAGTAGCTGTAGAGACTTGATGCTCAGCACTGGAAAAGCTAAGCAGCTCTGTAAGAAAAAGCCCACAAGGATTCATCCTGCAGGAAACGCCAAGGTTTGTACAACGTTAAAGTTGTGGAGACATTTCAAACGTGAGCGTCAACGGGCCGATGACCCTGCAGGAGAAAACATCACCAAAGCCATGTAGAGATATTTCACTGCAGTGAGAACTTTGACCTGCTGGTGGCGCTAGGTGAAAAGTCAGAATATCACCAAAGTCAGTAGGATTCATCCTCTAGGTGCCAAACTTGTCGTGGCAATCAAGTGGTAGACCGAGCGACCACCGGCTGAACCACCTCTGTGGAATCAAGCTGAAATTCACTGAATAAAGACAAACCTAAAAACTTACTTTCACCTTTTCACACAACGCAGTTTAAAACTACGACCCAATTTTGCTTTCGGCTCCAAAATAAGTGGTAGCTATTCTGGCTAACTTGTCGGCTTGTCCACAACTTCTACCTGACCACTTGGGTTTGTTGCCCCGTCTGACCCCTGTGCAGCCATGCTGCTACGTTCGGAGATCTCAGCAGTTACTCGCTGTTACCCGACCGACAGAAAGGAAAACATTTGACACCTTACAGTAAGCTGGAATTCTTCCTCTTTGGCAGTGTCACATTTCGCAAAATCCACAGAATAGAACAGGAAATGGAAATCAGGATCGCCTGGTGACAATGTAAACAAAGCTCTACATTCAATTCACTTCAAATGTATTTATAGCACCTGTGGAACAAATGTAAAGTAAATTGGACTTTCAGCATAAACGGATGGGATAATGACAGGATGGAGAACGAAATGAAGAGCCTTGAAGAGGTATTTATTTGCTTGAAGATGCAGCACTGTGCTGAAACAAGCGCCCAACCTACAAACACATCCAGAACGCTTCCCAACAGGATGAAGGATCCACCAATCAGCTTGCTCGAGGTCTGCGTTGCACTTTGTCTTTGAGTTTTGCGGCTCCTCTGCGAGACGGCTGCCAATAACACTCACCTCCGCGCAGATTCACTACGACGTCTCTCAGCAGAAGCACAAATCCAGCTTTTTGGAGTCAACAGTACAGAGATGAAGTGATGGAGGACGGATGTGGAATGAACAACAAAACAAAAGGTCCCTTGTCAGACTCAAGGTGAGGCTAGTTCATGGTCGGGGCTTTAAACCCTCAGACCACGAGGGCACCAAAGCTATTCCTTTAACATGCCTCAACTATCAAAACAAATAAATAACAATGAAGGTTTTACAAAATGAGGACATGGCTGTGCTGTCAGGTTTGTTAGTTTGGGTGGGGGGAGCTGTAGGTGCACAGGCCCCGCTGACCTGCAGAGGAATGTTTGCCCCAAGTTCAACCCCACCCTCTGGGGTTTCTGGGTTTGCAGCTCCTGCTCACCTTTGTCGCCGACATTATCCAGAAAACCTTCACCGCGGCACCACCTGAAGCCTCCAGCAGGCCGCATAATCACCACGCAACATCAACCCATCCTCCCCCACTCGCCTCCACCCAATCTGACTCACAGTAGACCGCTTGTCTTTGACCCCAGACTGCCCCCCCCCTTTGTCCTCCTTCACTCGGCCTCCTGGTCGCTGAGAGCGAGGGGTAAATAAAACAATGTGGGGATTAATGATCAAGTGATTTGAAGGCTGTGTTCTTCCAAGTGCCAGAGCAAACCGCTCTCTATTTACCCAAAGGATAAATCAAAATTATGGGCTTTATCAACAATAGAGCTGCACACCCCAGAGGAACAAATGATAGATCGGGCTCAGCAGCGTGCTCTGAAATACACAACATCCCTCCTGTCTCGTTATCTGATAATTGCTGCTCCTTCACACGCAAGAATATGACACAGTGATTACTGCAGGTTTTCTGTTAAATACTCCCAAACCAGAAAATCCACTGTGTCGCTGTGATTATGTCACGAGGACGGATTGTTTTTGGCCGGTAAGCAGCAAATCTATTCCCATCAAGTCTGACAGAGAGAAATCTTTGCCCGAGGTCAATTTCCGAGTGTTTCTTCCTGAGCTTCCTACCACATCTAATGGTCTTCATTAGTGGATGGAACGCAGGTCACGTGATAACAGGTGGTCACCCTGTCCGTCAAACTCTGGATGAAGCCAGTAAGTGGACCTTGGGATGCAAAACGTTTTCACACACTGTTATTAAAGTCTGTTTCTCTGCTGAGTGAATTTCACTTTGGTCACCTGAAGGTCCGAATCACACATTTGCTGCACATTTTATTCAGCATTTGTTTTCACCTTTTTAACCTCACTTTTTAACCTGACTCACGTCAAAAGGCTTCAAGCCAAGTCACGAGTCAGTCGTTTATTCATTATATCTTTCCTTTTCTTGCCGATTGTTTGTTGCTATGCCCTTAATTAATCCTTTCTAATGAATAAAGGATCTTCTTATCTTATCTTGGTGTTAAAGTCCAGGTCTTTTTTTGATTGTGTCAAACCTACAGTCACCAGATTCCTGCCTTGAGTCTGACTACAGTCCCAGTCATGAGAACTGAGTCATCACTTTTATGCACTTACTAATTGGTGTATTTTGATTTTTGTACTTTATGTATATAATGAAACAGTTATTGACATTTTACCATGGTTGTGTCTTTTGTCTCTTATAGTGTTTTTAGCTGTTCAGTTACCTGGGCAGAGCACTTCATTGTGGACTATGGCCCACAGCAGTAAAATACAGTATAATTCAAACATTAAAAGCATTTATCACATATGTGTACAGAATTTCGACATCCTTAAGGGAACATCACACACACACAACATCATATCCTTTCTCGGTGTTTCTTTGTTTTCGTGGTCGTCTGCCACGATATCGACTCACCGAAAGTTGGATCCACCAGATTCAGTTGTATTTACACTACAATCAGCTGAAACCCCTCGACTACACACAGGCTGTTCTTAACATTTCTTCAGTAACAACTGTTACGTGTGTAATTCATTTAGATCATTTGTTTTCACTTTGACACATTCAATCTACTTTAAATCCATGTTGTAAATCCACAAAACACCAAACCCTCCAGGATGAATACTGTTTATAGGCACTGCAAATTGTCTCTTAGTATATCATCATATAGCTGCTGTAGCACACTGGGTTATTTTGGTGTGGAGAGGTGGGGGGGGGGGACTTTTTAGTCTTCGTCTTATTTGCTCATAAGCAGTCATTGCATTTCTTCATTCCTTGCTTTTCTGTAAGTGGTGCTCCTTTTCTGCAACAAAGGGGAAAAGACATTTTGGCTGACTCCCCCAGAGAATGCTTCCCATTTGTCTGTCTCTGTATCTGGGACACTCCTATAAAAACTTCCATATATATAGATTCCCTGTATTTAGTGTTGAGGGCAGTGCTCAGTGTTTCCTATCTTTCAACATGTATGTCCTATAGAGCTTCCCCTGGAGCTGCTGCTTCACCCAGGAACAGCTGTATCTGCTTACGGCTGACATGCAGGGAGTAGATCCTAATTGACTGTTGCATTAGATTTGCCTGTCAGGCTGCCAACTTCTGCTTTAAACAGCTAGTGTGCTGTTGTTCCCTGCCGAGGAGAGGACAGCATGCACATACAGCAAACTCAGGGGTTTCAGTTTGCAAACGGCTGCAGAAACGTCGGTCTACGCGGCCTGCTTCTGCCCTCTTGTGGAATAAAGCTGTAATGCAGCAAAGAGAGGCTCTGCGTTGCATACGAGGCAACTGTCTCATTTATTTTCTACACAATTTAAAGTCTTGCACATTTGTGTTTCTAACAAGGTACATAGAGGGACGATGAGTAATGTTTGTAGTAAACCACTACACCAAATAACTGTAATATACAGGAGAGTGTGATGGTGTGCAATCTGACAACTTTGGTACATAATGACCCACATCAGATTCACCCAAAACACAAAAAAGACAAGAACAACACATTTTATTTAGTTTGTAGTCATTTGATAAGCACAGATTTATTTAGGAATATGCAATGTGTGAGTAACATTTAATAATAAATATTGATTTTGATTTAGTCTCCGGCCCCCTCTAAGAGACAGTCAGAAGATTCAGGCATAATGCAGGACCGTAGCTGATAACAGCCTTTAGAAATGGAAAGTCCTCGACCACAAAACATTTGGCAGTGAACCCCTGAAGGTCCAGGGCCTATAAATGTTTGTTGCGTTGAGAAATGACATTTAAAAGATCTCTTTCCAGAAACAAAGCACGTTTTGTTTTTTACAAAAGGTCTATTCACCTTCAGAGCAGGTAGAAGCAGAATATCAGAAACAGCGCACTTTTTTATCATTCTTCCACATTTTTCATCACTTGGCTTGTGCACGAACCGGGAAGAGTCTGAAAGTGTGCAGGGCCATATGGAACCGGTAGGAACACTGTTGCCTTAAGACGTAGTCAGACGAGTTTGTAACAGGCACACTGTAACTTTAGTGGGGCTACAAATACGGAGTTTGTTCCTTTTGAACCAGACGCTGGTACGACCTTCTCCATCGTCATCTCTCCTGATCGACGCGTCAGCAGCCAGGCAGGAAAGATGCTCCGTGCCAGAATTTTATAATATTCTGTATATAATAACATATAAACATGATGAACAAAGGCATTACAACATGACATGTGTGCTGCTGGATCAATGGCCAAAGTATCACCAAAACTAGTAGGAATCATCTTAGGCCTCACGGCGAGCGAGGCAAAAAAAGAGAAGGAAAAACGTAATCATTCTGCAACGTTTGATACATAAAAGACTGTTTCTGAAGATGGTCAGGTAACTGGGATACAACAGTCCCACCTTCGTCACTACAGCCGATGTGATGATCACAGACTCTGTGTGTGACCTGTGTGTCTCAGGTTGCTTTGGTGGTTCTCCAGGCACGATATATGGCATGATATCTACAAAGTCTGGTGTTGCTCCACCCTTTTCCCCCGCCGTCAACCTATATGTATACAGACTGTGAGCTGCAATCAGAGGCGTGGGACTGTGAGGCCTCCCGGCTCCACATCAGCTCCTTCACCGCTCTGAAACCCCCCCCAGCAAAGTCTGTCTTAACAGACAGCGGGTTTACAGGGCTTGTCAGGTATTAACAGATTTGATCCTTCCTGGAAGAGGAAGGGCCTTTGGGAGGGAGGTTTGGGGGATATCAGCATCGCCGAGGAGGCCGAGGGTCCATGGAGCCAGAGCCAAGAATCCTCGCTAACTTGGCGTCATGGTCAAGGAAAGGTTCATGCTCTTCTGTCTGATTTAGGGCTGTGTGAGTGTGTGTCTTGTGCTTTTATATGTACCAGCACTTCATACATGAGGAACATTAGACCAGGGACGGCTGAACCAGAACATTTTGAGATATCTGAAGACAAATGTCAACATTGCTATTATTTCCCACACACTTACAATAGTTACAGTCAGCAGGGCCGGATGGGAAAATGTCACGTTGATTATAAAAAGGTTATTATTGGCACTGCAGAGATTTCATGCTCCAGATTATTTTTGACTTTTGACACGTACAATTTCAAAGCACCCCGTCTCTGCATATCATATTGACCTGGATCACACTGTGGAATGTGAAATTGTGTTGCGTACAGTGAAGTTTCACCGACTCCTCAGTCCCCTGCCTTTTAGCCTCTTTCAGCTCCCTAAGAGTTTTCACCAAAACTGTATATGTCAGATATTGGCTTTTCAGCTGGGTTTGGTTCCCCCAAGTGACAAAACTAAAAAAGTCCATTCCAGTCCAGTTTTCATTTGGAAACTTGTTCTGTTGGAATTCACTGCATTATGTGCTGTTCTCAAATACAGTTATTACCTTATGCAGTTGGTATGGAGAACATGCCAGCAAGCAATTTGCACCTCCAGCAGACACAGAGTGACAGGACAACAGTCTCTCAGCCCTTTTAGTGGACAGACTTTGACGGGCGCAGATGCTCCCACTGCAGCCTGTTTCACGGCTGCTGGCTGAGACGATCTACTGCAGCAATTCCGAAGCCGTTGGTAACTATTAGTCATTGAGACCCCAACACTTGTAAATAAGAAAATAGGGCCCAGGTTTAAGAAACACCGGCGTTACCCTGCAAGTGATTCACTGTTGGAATCCCCAACATGTAAACCCTTGTTGACTCCTGTGAACTGTGAGCATTCAGCCAAACGCCTCTGTGATGTTTCATGAGCTATGAAATTCAGCTCACACACACACACACACACAAGTTTTAAATATTTGACATTGCTCTTCAGGTGCGTTGAGGAAAAGGGCAGCGGGCTGTGTTTAAAGATGGATGACAGGATAAGAGGGTGGGTGGTGGAGCGTCATAGAATCTGATATAACTTGTGATTACAGTCATCTTCACTGGCCCCACAAAGGCTGCGGTGTTGGCAGCCGCTCCGCTGCCTGAGCTCCAGCTGCTAAGTGAGTAATTGGAAGTGAGAGCTTATGTATTTGTGTAATGAGCTGACAGCGTATTTCCACTCCTCGCCCCAAAAGGTTCGCCTAATCAACACGGTCACACTGTTTCTCTGTCAGTGACAGCTCTCGCCACAATGGCTGCGACAAAACAAAACGTCAAGCAGTGGACGGGTGTGTGTGTGTATGTGTGTGTGTGTTTTGGGTGGGCTTCAGCTGCCCCCCCCAAGCGTTGCATCAACATCACTCCTTCAGTCTGCAGGATGAGAAGCCAAGCTTGCTTACTTTGCCCCCCCGCTGCACGAGGGGTGATTGATATGGATGTGGCATGTGTGTGAATGTAACCTTTATATGTCGCACACAAATCCCCAGCTACACACACGCCGCCGCATTATTCACGTGTGGTGGCAGCAACAGCAGACGAGGACTGTTTTCATGGCTTCAGAATTCTGCGACTGGTTAAGAGAAGCAGAAGTAGGCGCACGTGCATGGCATGATGGGAAGAGTAGCGTAGACAAGGGTCGGTCGTTCCCGGATCCTTCTCCTCAGCTGGCCCGGGATCCCTACACTCTGCTCCTCTTGCACAATCAGCAGCCATAGAAGAACGTGAAGCTTCGGTTGGGAAATAATAACATGATATCCGGCTGCCAAACTCTGACACCGCTGCAAACCAACTCTATTCCAAATGTGAGAAAGCATTGAAGCTCTTTAAATAAATAAAAACATACTAAACTAAGAGAAAGAAGGATCTGGTTCTGTTTAAAAAAGTGTCCCTCTTAAAAATATTGGGAGTCATCAATTTAATCTAACCTCGTGTTTGTTAATGTCCAACTTGAGTTTAAAAATGAAAAAGGCATTTTCTAGAATCTTAACTCTTTGAAAGAGTGAGTTCATTTTTCTTTCTTTCCAATTCAAATGAACAGGATTGATTTAAAGTGATTGATTGATTTCAATAGAAGTGACACAATGTCCTTACTGTTCAAGATGAAACACATGTTTTATGTCCTGCTGCATCCTGCTCCAGTGTTCCGTTTAATCTTTAACTGTATTTCCTGTATCAGTTTTTCTGATGACATCATCAGGTTTATTCGTTTTTTAACAGAAACCCAACGTGTGTACGTTTGCGTGCAGTACAACTGTAACATGCTACTTCTTGTAGCGTTGCAGCTTGAGCTCTGACCTTCTTATACATCCGTCGCAATCTTCTTTTTTTAAAGCAACTTTATTTATACCACATAGAAGAATAGTACAGTGGCAAACTCAATGCTGTACAATTCAAGTGATGTTCCCTTCTCAAAGCAGAATCACACCTCCTGAGAAGGATGTTTTCAGTTCATCCATATTCTGCTGTCATCTGTCATTGTGATGTATCTTCTGCCGTATTATGGGAAACTAATTCAAACACTACATTTTACAAATTGTTCAAATTCAAATGAGCTTTTAAAAAACACTCGATCTCTTTAATCTGAATTTGTGAAGCCGGTTCTTCTGTTTTCTAAGGTCAAGAATTGACCTTCAAACAGAGAAAAAGAGGTCAAATGTAATATGTCGGTGCTTCGAGCGCCACACAGTAAATTCCACTCACCTCCATTGTACTGGAGTGGAGGAAGAAATAAAACCAAAACTCTCTGGGTGGACAAATAGCACTAGAGGGAAGTGAGAAAATATGATTTATTTTTAACGTGTGTGAACCGACCTTTAAGTCCCGTGTAACAAACAGCAGATTTGCTGCAGTGATTCAGACCAAAGCAACTTCTGAAGGTCCCACGAGTGTTTGTGCTCCGTCTGCATGTCCTGTAAGTCGAGATGTCTGCGATTTCTTGTTGGACTGAGAATGCAAAAATTGGGAAATAGCAGAGCTGAAAGAGGTGAAAAGGCAAGTGATACAAGAAGGGTCTGTCTTCTAAATCTGTAACTTAAGCTGATGGGGCTACGTGGGAAATCAGCTTTGGCCGAGGGCTTCACGGATTAGACCCTATCTGTTGCACTACCTCTGGGCCCACGCCCCCGAACCCAAACCTCAAACCCCAAACCCCCAAGCCCCCTATCTCCACCGAGGGGCTAGGCAGGCACATGACAGGTCAGTGTGGATTGCTTACGGAGGTGTTCCATTTAAAATGCCAAAGCAATTTCCCTGTGACCTGCTGAAAGTCTGCTTTGGACGTCCTCCTGTGCCACTTCACCCACAATGCAGTCCCTGACATGCGACACCGGTGAAACCGCGGCAACCTGCGAGGGAGGTTACGTTTTGTCAGGACCTGCTCTGGGCCTCACATGCTGCAAACCGCGAGCAAGAAGGGACAAATACACTTGTTTCATGAACACCAGAGACCATCCCAGTGTGTGTTACATACTCCTGGAATCATTACAATCACAGCCGCTCACGCTTTTCCCCTCTCTGTGTCCTTGCAGTTAGCTGGAGTTCCAGGGGCCGCTGAGGCTCTGGTATCTGCAGCACGGGGCACCAATCCATGCGTGACCGTATGTAATATAATCAAAAAGTCAGTGCTGTGTTTTATACAACCAATCAGAGCCAATCAGTGTGAGCCCAGTGTGTGATGGGAAGGTGGAAAGGGGGGGGCTCAGGGGTTGCTGGGGCCCCGGCCGAGTGTGTTACTCATCAGTCTCCCAGGGCCGGCACTCTGTTTGGATTGCTGTGTTTGGATAAAGCAGATTGGTTTGCACTTAACCCTGTAATATATGCAAAACTATTCTCCTGATAATACTCTTTAAGCCTGGCCAGGCACCACTGTGGCAGATGCCGTAAACGTGGCACTGCTTGAAGAAAAATGGCACATAATAAATTGTGACAGGGTCGCCGAGTGGGGCACATATGTCCCTGTAGCCCCCCCTACATGCACACACACCCCTCACCTCTATGACGGCAACAAGCAGGATATGAAATACGGCATTGAGATTTACAGATGCAGGTCAAGAGGTCAGTTCTTCTTAGTGTTAGTCCTTCAGTCATGATGCTTTATCATGACGCTCAAATAATCTCTCTCTCTCTCTCTCTCTCTCTCTGTCTCTCTCTCAAAGAATTAGTTCAAGAAGATGGATATCGGTGTCTGTGTGTTAAGTAAGCTGTTAGAGCCAGGAGGCAATTAGCCTAGCTTAGCATTAGGACTGGAAGCAGGGGAAAAACGGTAGCCTGGCTCTGTTACAGAAATCATCTTCCAACACCTCTAAAGCTCACTGATTAGCACGTTATAGCTCACGTTACGCACTGGAACTATTTCCTGATGGACAACCGTTATCCATCTGTGCCGTACGCCTGTGCAATGTCTTGGGCTGTAGTGGAGGTTGCCAGATACACAGGTTTGGACCTGGCAACCTCACTGCGACGACAAGACTCTGGGAAGCGGCACACAGTCACTGCACTGACTGTCAACACATTGTTTGGTCTTTATTTTTACATTCCTGTGTGTGTTCAGTTAAGACAGAGGAGTTCCAACATGTAGCTCTGTTGGTAGCCGTGCTTGTGAACTTTGGGCCGAGCCATGCTGTTTGCCCCTGCATACAATAGAATAAAATGTTTGGCATGCTCCTCCATGTAAACAGATTGAGAGCAAAAACAGGTTAGTGAAGTCTGCTAATGCTCATGTTTTTTGCTTTTGTTAATATGCATCTAGCCAGAAGAAAAGTTGGATATTATAACTGTAAAAATTGATTCATTAATTGTCATACCAGCTACATGAAAGCACAGAGAAATAACTGGTGCTATAGTAAAATACTATATCTTATAAACTTAATAGACTGGAAAATATGGAACTCCAAAGTCTTCAATTTTAAAAATAATGAAAAAATACATTATGAAAAACATTATCTTATGTGTAAAATATATGAATGAAACAATAATTTATAAAATAACTTAAGACATACATTAAACCTCATCTCATTATTAGGAAATGCGATTTCATTGTTCTTATTTTAATATTTGTTTTGTATACATTTATTGGATATTGTTATTTCCATTAGACTAATTTGGCTGATGCTTTAATCCAGAGTATCTAATTTTTCATGTCAAGCTTTATTTCATAATCTCACTTTTCATAATGTCCCATCATTTCGGCCAACCTGATGCAGGTGAACAACTGCTACCAACGTAGCCACGTAGCTTTCGCCTTTCAGCCTCGTCCTAACAAGGCTGCCCCTGCCAGCCAGGCCACAGTGAAGAGCCAGTTAGCATTGTTAGCTAGCGCCTGGCATGAGCAACCAAAGAGTAAGACAGCGTCTTCACTCTGATGCTCAGCAACACAACCAAACTGGGCAGGTAGCATGTGCCGCCTTGCTAAGCTAAATAATTAAGAGTAAATGTTTTATTATGAAATTAAAATGAACTCCTATAAAACTCTAATATTATCAAAATAAGATTGATGACATAACATTTCATAATAATGGGTTGAGTTTAAATTATGTCTTAAATAAGAAGTTATTGTTTCATTTATATATTTTACACAATTTATTCACATGACTATTTATTTTAATAATTGCTTATTTGTTCAGTGTTGAACACTCTGGGGCTCCATATAAAACAAGGATGCCACAGCATGTTAAGCATTTTACAATTCCTATTTGATTATTAAAAACACATGTTTTGCATTACCTGGCCACATATATAAATTATGTATAAACATAGTGTCTAATCTATGCTCTTCTCTGAGTGGCCTCGACATTAAGAGTGATTTATGATAAAACATGCACACCGCTACACGATGCATAAACAGGTAGAAGGGAATGTTAAAAACAGCAATGATTAACAATCTGTGTCTAAACAGCAGACTAATGAGAAATAACTGCTGTTTTAATAAAGATGGCGATAGATAGATGGTGTAGAAAATGATTGACAGCCATCTCTGTATGTGTATGATTTACAGTATCATTACATTATCTGCCAAATGAAAGGCCCTGCGTTGGACTGCTGCCACGAAGCTCTGCAGAGCATCAGATGGGATCCCCCCCCCATGTAATAAGTAGCCTTGTGGTTTTCATAGTCCACTGCTCTGCTGAAATGTTGGCCTAACCCAGCGCTCCACTGCCAGATTTCTTCATGAAACCTAATAAGAGCCTGGTGCTCTAGACTGGATGGGGGGGGGGGGGGCAATGCAAATGGTTACAAAAACAAATAAGTATGTTTTCCCAGAGTTCAACTGAACCCACAAGGTACCTAC
>JAVQJF010046841.1:0-29856 GCA_036023855.1 Gadopsis marmoratus
GCCCCTCAGCGTCTCCCCTCCCTGCTCCGTCCATTACCTTCTCTGTGCCTTGCCTTAGTAAACTATTTTTATTTCCATACCTGTGCCTCTGTCTGCACTTGGGTCCAGTACTGCAGAAATCACAGCAGCCACAATGCCAGGGTGTGTGTGTGTGTGTGTAGCTTTCTGTCATGTACACACACATCAGGTAAGGTTTATTTAGATAAGGTCCTTTCATAGTGCCTGCCAGAGCTTTTTTTTGCAATATCTCTGTGGCAGTTTATGTCAGACTGAGGCAACCTTACCTAATAACTGCCATGAGCACAGAGCAAAAGCCTTTAATTTTATTGTACTTCATCCATTGCTATACTATGAAACTGCACCTATAATAATAATAAAGTTTGTTTATATATATAGCACTATCAAAGTCACAGTTCCCCTTTAATCTTGCATACTGCACTATGCAGTGGGATAGTATTTAACCTGTTAATTCCCCATTAAGTATGTTGCTGTACTCCATAAATGATTAACAAATCCCACCATAATTTCAGAATTTTTACCTCTTTTCTTCAAGCTTCCTAGCCCAAAACGACATTGATGGAACCCAGCATTGGTGAATACCATATATTTTATGTGTTCATCAAAAACCCCTCCATCTGAGGTTTTAAAGATTTTCATTTTGGTAGCATACTGTTATTGTGATATATATTATACCATAATTAGTTTATAGGTTTTAGAAAATTAATAGACAGAGTATAATTGTTTTTTTCTCCCTTTTTATCTAAAATGTCCAATCAATACTTCCTTGTTCTTACAATGAAATTACACAAGTCTTGGGATGTATTAAGTGTTACCGTACAAGCTTCTTCACTGTCACAGGTCTCTCTCCCTCTTTCTCTCTCTCTCTCTCTCTCAATGCAGAGCTGATGGTGCAGAATTTGATTATAGGCTGAAGATCTCTTTAAAGGGTACAGGTTGACAAAATGTCTACAGAGGGCTATGACTGCCAGAAAAAATGGAAAAAAAGCAAGCATCTTCAATTTAATTGACGTGTGTGTGTGTGTGTGTGTGTGTGTGTGTGTGTGTGTGTGTGTGTGAGTGCTTAGATGTTGAATGTATTTCTTGGTTATCACGGTGTGTATGTGCAAACGCATGTGTGCATGTGCTGAAGGTTTTCCTTTTAGTCCAAATGCCAGGTTAATGAATGAGGTCTTCGGTAATAGTCAGCAGCCGCCCTTGGCCATATTCACCAGAGACTGAGAAGAGGCCGCACTAACAAGCAAGAAAAGCGTGTGCATTGTTTCACACCAGCCACATATGAATCCCTTCAGCATCACCTCATTTGTTTCCATTGACGCAAGAAAAGCCCTCTCCAAACCGCACATCTTAACACAGCCATGATTAGCACTGATTAGCTGTTTTGATTGCATTCATTAGCCCTCTTTCCTTCTATTCGATATTTGCAACTGGGAATTATGACAGCAGAGCAATATTGTGCGCACAAAAGTGAAACAGGAAAATGATCATACTATCAATTTATGCAGGGCCCTCCCACACACAAATGCACCTACTACAGGAAGCCTCAACCCTCAAACATTAACCACACACTTTCAAACACATATCGTATGTTATCTCTCTCACACACACACACACACACACACAGACACACACAAATGTGGCATACACATTCAATTAGTGTCTTTTTGGTTCCTGGAGTTTTATTTAATCACGTTTTCTTTGTCATCTCTTTCTCTGAGGCCTGTAGAATAAGTGTGTGTGATTCAGAGGCAGCCTGTGTGTGTGTGTGTGTGTGTGTGTGTGTGTGTGTGTGAGAGAGAGACTGTGGCTAGTCTCTGACCCTTTGAGGCATTGATGGATGTTTGTGAATATTTGAGATGCCTCTCGGAAAGCCCCTGGCAGAGCACAGAGACATCAGATGAGCCTAATACCTGTGTTCTCCATCTTGAATACTGTATGATTTGCTAGTATGTACTTGCACAGTGCATGAATTTAGATCAGTAGTAGCAGAAAATATCTTTTCCTCTGATGGCTTGGGGAGGGAAAATGTATTGTTTGTTGGACGTTGCGGCAACAAGAGAGATTAAACAGTTTGATTAAGTATTCATCTTCTCCCAGCTGCTTGCAGAACATGGTCTGTCCTTTTTCACACGTATTCACACGTATCTGTGTGTGTGCGCGAGTGCACATGTGCACGGACAAAGGCAAAGAGGAAAGCTAAACTGGTGGCAAAAAATGAAAGAGTGGATGACAGGATGTACTGTCTGCCAGCTTTTGAATTACATGTCAGTCAAGCTGCTTTTAGAAACATTCTGTGGTCACAAATAAGGAAAAAAGGTCTATTAATGGATGTGTCAGCAGGGTTAGGAACAATTAAATCTACTGTTGATTTCAATTAATCTTTCATTTCAATTCATCTTCCTACGAAATAAAACATCTTATTGTGGTGCTGTTTTTGCTGTCTTCTAGAAATGATGATTGTATAAGCAACTACAAATGTCTTCTGACAAATACATTTTGATGGACACGTATGAAGCGCAAGACATCTGACACTCGGGTTTGCATTCTGAGTCGCACGTGTGGTTAGGCCAAGGCACCGTTACCGTTTCAGATACATGTTAACCAACACTACACTTTCTCATGCACGAAGGCTCTGTTAACGTCTTTTAAATGTAACCAAGACGAGAACCTGTTGCTTATGATATGATATGACAAAACCATAAAACAAAACACCAGTCGTGCTTTAGCTGCTACAAGCAGGATATCGTACTGCAAGTACAAATGAAATATGTTGTCATTGAACGCTTTGCAAATATGTGGTGTATAAGAGTACACCACGTATTTAGCACTCCTATAACATTGTCAGACTCACGATGGGCAGTTTTAAAAAAATCATCATAATCGAGAAGCAGAGATATTGTCTATTTTATTCCACACATTCTCCTTTCTTGCCCCTTTAAAGATTAACATTTTGCATCTTGGCATATAGGTTTCTTTAAAATTGTTTCTTGGTATCCAAAAATAAATTGCAGCAGACTGAGTTATAACACGAGTGGCTACCGTTTAGTTGTCCCACCAACATGCTGAATTAGGTTTGACATTGTTGCACTGTTTTTGTTTTGTATCTCCCAATGGGGAACAAAAATTAAAAGAAATTTAAATTCTCCTCCTTTGACACAGCTTCCTGCATGCCAGCAAAACAGGGAGGCAAACAAAGTGAGACCAAATATCTGACATCGATTTCATGCATGAGGCTATCTTACAAACATAAAAATGAATTCAGCATATTCTTCACTTATTGTTATTCAACATCAGTGCAGATAGAAAGAGAAACACACACACACACACACACACACACACACACACACACACATGCACACCCACTCTCAAATAAACACACACTCGTAAAAAATACCCTGGGGGTGTTAAATAATCACAGCATGTATTTAAACAGGTAGATTTCCTCACAGGGGATGAAGTTATATATAATTGATGGCTTGCTAGTGGGAACAATTAATTCATCCACTCCTTTCTATTCAAAATTCAGTGTGCTGCGGTGTTCAACGTCTCAGACTGTCCTTCTTAATCACTCTTTAATTACTCCTCGCTGGAACAGGCACACCAATGGTGGTTTATAATCCTGAAATACTTAAATCATAAGATCCTTTGAACTTTAATCGTTCAGTGCGTGAGGGAAGCTTTCTGCACAGGGCTTCTATGGCTGTAAGATCTGACTGAAGGACACTGCTGGAAAGGGGCATGAGCTTGAATTGCCTTGTAGATTAATGATATAACTGCTATTTACAGCTGAAATCACACATTAAGAAACAACTGAAATCTATAATCACAAACCTGATCCTTCTGACCTTTTTGTTCATATTAACATTTACCTGGTAAACGGGTCCTGGGAAAGTAAAAATCAAACAAGAATTGCTTTGGTGAGACTCAAACAAAAACACATTTTGTATCAATTTATACTGTGAGGTTACTGTCCACAGTGGGGGGGATCATCCTCCTCCTCCTCCTCTTGTCTTGGATGAGATGAAACAGGTGGTGTGGTGGGTGGTGGCGCTGGTCTATTTGGAGTATCAGATAGGATGTAATTGAGGTCTACAGAGAGGGAGGTCTGCCTCCTGACACGTGTGCCAGGCTCCTTATCTGCTTGGTTAGACATCTTTGTCTGGATTCCATTCAATTGCATTCATTTTAATTGCTACAGCAGTAACAGGAGGGACTTGATTATATGATTATCCAGACTGCGATTTACTTTTGTTTGGTAAGCAATACAGATACTTTAGACATTGTAAAAAAATAAAATAAATATATATATATATATATATATACAGTAAAAATATATTAGGTCTGTTTTGTTTCTTGATCTTTTTACATTATATATAATCAAAAGTCTGTTTAAAATTACTATTTGAAAGAACAGAGTAGTTTCCAGTGATAGAATGACGTCCTAGATTTCGGCTGGTTGAATAAAATCTTTAGACATTTTCAGTTGATGTTAGTTTCTACTAACATAAATAAGTAAGTTAGTTGTCATTTTGTTTAAATTAACATGGATTAACAACAGTATTATAACAGTTTCCCAGATGAGAGGATATGACACAATTTCAAAATGTCTGTTAAAAAGAAAGTATTGCTTTTGTGGCCACATATTTACCACACAAGTCTCTTCTTAACCTTATTTACAGCAGCAGCAGCCATTTTCAGCAAATACAAATGATCAGATTAACCCATCGCACACTAGCTTTCTAGCACCTGCACACCCAGATCTTTGTCCCAGCACCGAAAAGGAGAGTGAGCCTTGGACTTGCCAGGCGATATTTAGAAATACAAATCTAACTGAGCATAATGACATATTTTTACTCTACTTATAACGTGTGTTTGAGGACGTGCATGTGCCAGCTTGATCTGGAGTTCTTCTGCCCCCTAGTGACCAAGGTGCACCTAATACAACTTCAACTGGATAAACCAACCAAACCTCTGGGGACTTTAACTGGAAAACAAAACCTGAAGATTTTGATTCGTGTTGGGACAGACGGTGGACAATAATGGACCCCTGGAGCCGCGCAAAATAATCTGAAATCATGTATAAAACCAGAGTTGATGATAATGTGGTGGAACCACACACACAGAGTCAATGAATATAATCCACGCAGCAACAATCTAAGCCCATTTCTAGGACTCACTTTCCTCGGGTCCTGCTCCTCCTCTGCTCTCCTGTAGAGCAGGACTCCAGACATTCCCATTGGTCCCGGCGGTGAGAGAGGAGGAGGAGGAGGAGGAGGAGGAGGAGGAGAGCCTGACGGACTGGCACGAATTCCTCAGCGCTCCTCGGGTTTCGTGGAACCACCGACCTCCTGCTCCGACACACGCGGACCCGCTCCCCTCCTCCGAGGCACATTTCCCGCATTCCCAAAATGGTAACAGCGAAAGTTGCATTCGCCTCAAGTTTTTTTTCTCCGCCTGCTCGGGCTGCCGGCGCGCGGAGCCCCGTCTCATCCTTCTCTAACGTCACTTTCTCCTCTGTTTCTTTTCAACGTCCAGATGTCGCGCGGCGTCGCCGTGCTCCTCCTGCTGGCCGCGGCTGTCTGCAGCGCGGAGGTAAGTTTGGCTTTTTATTTCTCACTCTGGAACTGAAACGGCTGCCTTTGCAGTCTCGCTTCCAAGCGTCTAACGCCGCAGGGACCACACAGCAGCTTCGTTCACGAAGGCGAGCTCGAAAACATCTGGAGAGGCTGCAGCTGGGCAGCACTGAGCCTGTAGCTTTGTTACAGTGTTTATCTTCTTCAGGGGAACCAATCATGCCGTTACTGTTGGCGCTCTGCGCAATTATGAGCTTCATTGTGGAGACAAGCAGGCTCACGGTTTCACTGAATTGCCTCTGGGACAGCTTCTTTCAGTAGGGACGTCACTCCTATTCCCAAAAAATGACTACATAGATTGGCATGTGTGTGGGTGTGTGTTTTTTGTAACCTGAAACAAACATTTTGCATCCTACTGGACCACACACACACACACACACACACACAGAAATACTCCTCCTGGTCTGATTCTTTTTACTTTCTTTTTTTTTTTGGTGGAGTTGTGAAGTTAACAGCACAGCAAAATCTGCCAGAGTGACACACAACTGTGAAGAGAAACGAAAAGCAGGGAGGGCTGGTGTTTGTGTTTATCTCACCAGCCCTGCTGGCCCTGGAATTTGATGGCCCTCATCATCATTATTGTGGGATGCTTCGGTGCAAAACGCTCCGCCGCCTGGCAGCTGCCCTAATGGCGCGCAAACACCGTGTTTGGGTGGTCAGCCAGAGAGCATGTGTGTTTGTCTGTGTGCTCAGGGGTGGTGAGTGTGCTGAAGGGTTGTGAGAATGCTCACCTTATGGGTCTCGCACTGCGGCGCTAAGTAGTCCAGCCTCTTGAGTAAACGCAGCGATAATGTGCTGTTAGATTAGCTGGCCTGACTGCACAGAGGGACGGCCACCTCCACCTTCTCATCCTGACTCTCGGTGAGAGAAGTTTCCCAAAAACTTTAAGAAATCGAAACACACACACACACACACACACATACACATACCAGATGGTGGTTGATGACCTCACCCTGTTGAACAGCTGTTGAACACCTGGCTTTGTGTTGACTGCTCTGTTGACCTGCACAACACTTGCGGGCCGAGGACATAAACAGGGGTACAGCTGTAGCCTAATTAGAGGGTCGATTTTTCAAACACTTGCAGCTACGCCAAATGTGAAACACAAAGAAACCAATTGGCTGCTGCCTGGTCTATCTTTATAGCTTCACGCTCATGGGCATCACTCATAGCCTGACACGCAGGCCCTCCCCGCTGACCGTCCACTGCTGCCCTACCTTTTGCCTGCTGGCTGGAACATGTGCCATTGTGTGCGCCTTTATTGGATCCGTGGCCGTGACGTGTGAGGTATGGCGTGGTGAAGAGAGAGCACACAGCAGATTGTGTTGAGCGTACCCACGAAGTTAATGGGGAGGCATTAGAAAAGGCAGCTATTCTCCTAAAGTAATTACCAGGATAATATACGGCCTGTTGACTGGCCGTGGGAAGGGCCTGAACTGGCATTCCAGTGTGCTGTCTGAAGGAGGTCAACAAGTTGCAGCAAAGCTATCGCAGGAGTGGATCTGATGAGCCTACAGGGTGTGTATTTAGGTTATGTTTAGGTGTGTGTGTTAGAATCAGTGTATCTAGTTCTGGGAAGGCCGGTAAATACGGGATTCCTTTGTGTGTGAACTGATGTGTATTTTGTGGCATGGATGTAGGGGATTAAAATCTGGACGCTAACTCCTGATTTATTTCGAAGCGGAAAGCCTGTGTGCCTCCTGAGGCGAGCAATTGCTGCATTTGAAGACAAGCAGCTCAGAGATGTAGTGTGGCAGGGCAGCCTGGGTCGGGGACTCTCTGTGTGTGTGTGTGTGTGTGTGTTTGTGTGCGCCGGCTGGAAACGAGATATTCATCTTGTGAATAAAATGTTGAAGTCTTACTCAAACACACCGGGAGTTTGGTATGCAAAGGAGGTCGAGATGCAGGCGTAGTGAAAGTCATAAGAGTTTGCATCCTCGGGGGACATGTGCGCACACACACTCGCATATAAACACAGAGAGAGGAGTGTTTATATTTCTGTTTTTATGGCATGCGGTGTTATTGTATTATCCCAGCATCATCTGCGGTGAAGGGGGGATTGACACTGTGGTTAATTTAGTTATCTGCATCCTGACAAATACAGCCAGTCAAGAGGAGGTCAGCCCAACAAGGCAACCAGACATGGTCTGCTCTCAAGACTTGAGAGGATGAAGAAGATTGAAGAAGAAGAAGAAGAAGAAGAAACTGGTTTCCATGTTGAGGCCCTGGATCTGTACCAGACTCCGACTGAGCCACAGCCTCTCAGGAACCCCGCCATGTTGCCATGTTGATGCCTGTTCTGTCTCATTCAAGGTGGGCTAAAAATATCTTCCCAGGTGGAGGGAACATGAGCATGAGGGGACGCTGTGTCCTCTGTCTGTACCAGCCTGCTCTAATTACTGTGGCCCAACATCCAGTCATGGATCCTGCGCAGGGAGTGTGGAGGGCGGTGAGATAGAGTGATGTAAAACAGAAAGGAGATGGAGCTGCTGTCATGCAATTATATAGCAGGGGGTATAGCAGATTGGGGGTGAGGTAGGACTCAGTTGTGTAGTGAGGGGGCAGAGCGATAGAAAGAGGGGGAGGCGGTGTACTGTGTTTCATGTCCCTGCAGTGTGTTCTCTGCACTCTTGGCTTGGCTTAGAAGGAGTCCTCATTTAGTTTAGCAGCTGTACTGTACTGTCTTATCATTACCAGCACTCTGCACTCAAAGCCACCCCATAAATTAACACACACACAGATGACAAAGAGCTGCACTAAAGTCTACTCAAAGGGTTTGTGAGTGAGAGACAATGAATATGTAACACATTTGTAAACATACTCGTGGATACTGAAAGTTCAACATGTGAGCAGCAAGGCTTGAATCGGCTCACTCAGGAGAGGAGGACCCGGTGAAAGCAGGTCATAAAAGGTGACAATTTCGCAGTGTTTTCCTCTTTTGAGCGCACAGTCAGAAGCAATATATCAACATTATATTTAGTGTGACGTGTTAAAAAATTGCTTTGAATTCCAAGGACACACTCCGTCTTACTTCAGTGCAGGCAAAAACAGTTTTCCGATAGGATCAACTGTCAAAATAAAGAAACCTCATGCTACTCATTTGCATATGTCAGAGATCATCCTGCATCCAGCGGCCTGTGAAGAGGACGCACCTTGAGATCAGGCCCAGCATCTGAAATGCAGTGTGTGTGCTGCAACAGGGGGTCACTGTGGGACGTGTGATTAACTGGCTGGCGTTGTTCTCTCCAATTGCAATTGTTAAATTCTTGCACCATTAATCCTTGACAACTGCCACAACAAGTGGCTCATTTACACAGTTTAACTCTAAATTGGTTTATATAACACTTCATTTTCATGTGATGTGTGTGATCTGAGCTGTGTTCTATAATACAGTTTCGTTCTGTTTGCTGTTTTACCCAACCACCAAATGTAGTCTACTGAACCCATTTTTATAAGAAACAAAACAACCATGGCTACACTTGATAAACTGTTTCAGTTTGTGAGTGATTTAAAACTGTTGGGTACCATTTCAGTTTCTCTTCTTTAGAGCTGGAACAATTAGCCGATTGACAGAAAAATAATCGGCGACTATTTTGATACTGGTCAAAGTGATTTTTCAAGCAAAAGTGCCAAATATTTCCTTGTTTCAGTCTCCAAATGGTGATGATTTGCTGCCTTTCTTTATCCTTGTTTGTGGTGGAAGAAGTACTGAATACTCCTAAAAGCAATACCACAATGTAAAAACATTCCATTATGTAAGTAGATGTCTTGTATTAAAAATGTTTCTTAAGTATAAGCGTTATAACAAGATGTATTGAAAGTATCAAAAGTGAAAGTATTTATAATTCAGGAAATGGCCCCTGAGAGGGTTGTACTATTATAATATAATATTGGATTATAATTATTATTGATGCACTGGTTTTAACTACTGTATGTACTGTGGGGCAGTTTAGTCCACAACAATAATGCATAATATTTTAAAAGCTACTGTAGGCTAAAGCTAAAAAGATAAAAGCCGTTTCGTATTGATAATCTTAATCTGTAAAGTAACCAGCAACTCCAGCTGACACAAATGTAGCAGACTGAAAGTATTAAGTAGCATGACCTGGAAATATGTAAGTGAGTAAGTATGTAAATGTAAATGTAAGTACCTCACATTTGTACTAAGGTACAGTGTCTGAGTAAATGCACTTACATTTCAGCGCTTTTGACAGTAAACTGCAAAGATTTAGCTCGAATTTGGTAAAAACATGTTAAACACCCCCCTCAAGCTACTTCATGCATTCCGGTTTATTCCTGACATTTCCTGTCCTCTTGTCTTGTGTTTATTTGTCAACGTTGAACCTGGTATGCAAGAAATTGCATTTTCTATGAACTCTGAGGGAGAATAAGATAAGAGACGTGGTCTGCATCCCAGATTAAATGGTATGGATGTGTCCAGACGGCCCCGCTGACCGTCTGACATGATAAAGGTTGTGGTCTCGGAGGAGATTTTAAATGGCTTCACACACTCTGCAAACACATCCTGCAGGCTGAAAATCATCCCTTTTCCTTGTACAAACGCATTCCAGCCGTTAGCCCTGATACTGGCCCCAAACAGGGAGCGGAGAAGAGGGCAGGGCATCTACTCATTCTCCTGGCCTGAGCCTAGCATGGGCCCTCCCTTCCTCTCTCAGTCCTTTCCTGGCAGCGGAAAAATGGCCAGAACGGTGCAGGGGTGGGAGGGAGGGAAGAGAAAGGTGGCAACATGCATGGAGACAAAAACAGAGCAAAGGATTTGGGTAAAATTAGGTAAAATTGGTGGATCGAGAAGAGACGGAGAATTAAAGAGATGACAGAAAAGGAAATGACAAGTAGAGAAATGTAGAGGACTGGATGGATGAAGGTGGGATCGTTCTGTATGGGACTAACGGGGAAACTTTTGTCCCAGCGGAGTGTGAACAGGGTTCAGTAGGGGAGGGGGGGGCCACGGGTGGTGCTGTGTTCATAGCATTTTATGTTCTCTGGTGACGTTAACTGCTAACAGATGTGGCTTACTTCCTGCATTTCTTTAGCCTCTTTCTTTTTTTTTTCTTTCTTTCTTTCTCTCTCTTTCATTCTTTCTTTCTCTGTGTTTTCTTTCTTTCCCTATCTTCCGTTCAATCCGTGTGTCGCTTTCGGTCTATCCGTCATCTTTTTGTTTCTTCGCCTTCTTGTTGTTTCAGCCAGGGTGTAGTTGCTACATTTCAGCTCTTGAGCGACGGGGCCTGGTGGGTGTAAAATAAGAGGCTGCAGACTGTGGTGACATCATCCTGTCCGTTGGTGCATTCCTTTCACACTGAATAAGAAGCAGGGAGAAGAACAGATCAGTGTAAACTGGTCATTACCAAGGGTCCCTTTGTTTCTGCAGGTCTAATCGCAGACCTGGTCCCCGTAGAGAGCATTTGAGACCACCCGTACAGCTCTTACAAATAGCTCATATCTTTACAACAGTATAATAGTAGTAATAGTCGTACTTTGGCCTCATTATTCCAAGGACACATCCTCTCAGTTCCACTATCAACTCATTCTCATAAAAATCCATGAAATACTAACTAATACTTTCTCAGTGGTGCCTTGAAGATGTATGTAAGAAGATACAGTTGATTATATTCAGATGCAAGAAAAGGCAAGAGATTTGATTTTTTTTTTTTAATTATTGAGGCCAAATGTTACAGAAAACCTGAACCGATGGTAGTCTGCTATGTTTCTCCGCTGTGCAATAAATTCCTTACAGGAGGAAACTGGTTCATAGTTAGTGTTCAGCTTGTGGAGTAAGAGTGGTTCTCATTCTTCTTTGGCTGCGCTCCACTTCTCTTCTGGTAAGGCCTGGTTAGAGGGAGAAGGTGGTTAGAGAAGGGGACAGAAGAGGGAGGGCTTTACGGGCAGAAGGAGACGAGCGGTTCAGTTTGTGCTCACCGTCCGTTTCGCGTCTGGCGTGCGTCCACATCTCATGAAGCTGGCCAGTGTTGGGCAACCTAGAGCTGGAGAGACAACACAAGCGGAAAAGCTGGAAATGCTGCAGAGGGGGAGAACAGGGGCACCTCTCTGACCTAAATACTGAGGAGCTTTTGGCTCAAGTCAAACTCCATTGGACCCCAGCTGAGGCACAACATAGCTCAGGAATGTTCCCCCCCCCCCACCGCCTGATTTTGTCTCTTGTCTACATCCCTCATTTTCACCTCTTTTCTCCCTCCATTATTTCCTCCTTGTGATTAAAAACATGCCTGCAAAACACTCGTTTGCTTTTTGAGGTTGCGAGGGCGAGGTTTCCTTGCTGCGAGCGCATTTGTCCGTCCATCTGTCAGTCTGACACTCACTGTTGCAGCAGTGAAGCTCATGATGCAGGAAATGGAGTCATTGTAGGTAAGGAGCCAACCATATTAGTGTTCTGCTTGCGGTTGCGTGAAGTTTCACACACATAGCTTCTTAAAAATCTAAATATGTTTATACATGTTTGTAGCGCGCACATCATGCCAATTCACTGTCTGAGTGTCAGATGAGAACATTGACACCACAGTCCTATGAGAGTGGTATTGATCTTTACTCTCAGCAAGAAAGCGAATAAGTGTATCTCCCAAAAAGTCGAACTATTCCTCTCATTCATTCATATGTGCATAATATCCCCATATGCAATACAAAGTTCAGTATTATAAATCTGTTTAAAGCACAAAGTTTAAAAATGCTGGCTATAAACTATCTAAAGGGAGACAGATTGATGCCTTAAGGACACAGCTGGGGGCCATAATGCCTGCCTCATCTGTTCATCTGTTCATATCAGCGTCATTGTTAAAACTCCCTAATGAGGTCTGAAATTAAATTTATTTGATGAAAGAAATGTGAGCAGAGAGTAAGCTGTCAAGCAAAACATCAGAGCAGTTTTCAGATCTTGTAACCATGTAGCCTTTTTGTTTTTTCCGAGACTGGAAATTCTATGCTGGGTGACCAGAATGAATAGAAACATCATATCATTGCTTGTCCATCTTTTTGCATCCTCCTGGGACGATTTTGTATTCATATTTCAAGTAGTCAAATAGCATAATATTGTATTCATAAAAACACTCACCAGACTTACTGTACCATGGGGGGGGGGGATCTTCTTTTACACTGAGGTGGCAGTTTACTAGATCTAGCTGCATCCAATAAATCCAATACAACAGCCCTGCAACATATCCCATCTTTATGAAGCTTATACATATAGATATAGATGATTTGTAGTACAGTACAATTCAACAGCACCAGAAAGTTCAACCCTGAAATCAACATCTCTCTAACACGGTCTCAAGAAAAGCTCAATATAAAAAGGGATTAATGTCGAGTTGCTGTATTGGATTGCATTACATGCTGATTAATCTGATCTTGATTGCAGCAGAAAGTCAAATTGTTGTATGGTCCATTAATGGAAAGGTTAAATCCAGTATTTAATAAATGTATTTCTTCAAGTGACTTTCATTGTCCTGTTTGTCACTGTAGGCATGTAGGCCTACCCATGACAGGGTGTTTTCAATCTGTAAATCAATGTTCTGTATGCGAATGAGGGGCAGGGTGCATTGTGGGAACGGATTCATGGCGGCTGTAAAGTGACACCCACAGGAGAGACGCATTGATTGACCTGCTAGATCAATGGAGCATCACCGAGATACGCACACAAACACAATGCACAAAACACAAAACATGCAGCCAAAGGCGAACAACCTCCATTACTCATGCTGTTTGTACTGTACTGTGTGTATGGGCCGATGCAGATAGATGTTCTAATGTGTTGTTTTTTATGTGTTAGTGGGTGCAGATTTAGGCTTGCTGCTTTGCACTGCTGCATCCTTATCGGCAGTGGAAAATGAAAGAGGCTTTTGCATTTTTTAATTTTTTTTAACTGAAGCAAGAATACATTGCCCTTTAACTTCAGCCTCAGCATGGAGCCATTCAACACATGGAAGGGGAGAAATTGACTTCACAGCGCGCTCAACCCCACCTCTCCTCGCGTAGCTTCGCCGTATAGCCGTTTCTAGTCAGACTCTGCACAGCTTCCTCCTTTTATTCTCCCTCTTCTTTCTGCTCACTTATTTTCCGACAACGCCAACTTCCATCTAGCTCTACAAAGTGGGTCTCGGCTCACTGGCATGTCTCTTTGCAGCTGTAAAAAGGGCATGGCACTGGGAATAAGATGACAAGACAGAGAGAATTACAGCAGAGGAGAAATTAAAGTACACAAGACTTGAATTGAGCGGCTCCACTCAGAGATTGGAAGATGGAAATTATGAACTGAGGGTTTTGAGAAATGACCCTTAAAACTTGTAATTTTCTTAAAACCATTAAATTATTTTAACCTACTGACAAAAAGATTGACGCTGACAAAATACATCAAGAAAAAAGGGGCAGGAGTCGAGCAAAACGTTTGAATAGCTCCATGTCTTGGTTTTGAGAAACCCTTAATATGCCACATATTACTATAGAAACCGGGATACTGTGGCAACCTTTTCCAGTTCTCTGATCACTGTATGCCATGTGCGCACCTCCACTCGAGTTATATAGTGGTTAGTCGTTAAAACAAAAAGATACAATGGCAACTGATGCAATGATGATGATCTATACACTTAAATGACATTCTGAAACAGGTGGAAACCTGGATATTTAGTTAGTCATGTATACAGGGTGAGATGTAACCCGTTTTAATTATCTATATCCTGAGTTATGGACAAAACCAGGATACTAGTGTACTTGTAAACAACAGCAACAATGAAGGCTACACACAGGCAGGATTCATGCCCACATTTGGAAGTCTCCCCTTCTCTAGTTTGCTGAACGTTGTTTGGGTGACATTACAGTCGCTGTGTCCATGGTTTCCTACTGTCTGTGTCAATTATACATTCTCAACAATACTTACTAAGCCCCATAATGAGATCTGCTGTGATCTCATTATGGGGCTTGGTTTCATTTGCCTCTTTTGACTGATACTTCTGTGATTTTGCCACAACAGGAGCCTGTACATGCTCTCACCATAGCAACAATCCACTTGAATCAGCTAAAAAAGATAGAGCCTTGTTCCTCTGTATTCATTAGCTAAATGTCAGGGATCCTCTGCTGATTCTACTTGGAGAGACACGGACAGACCGAGTTCTACGTTTACCAGTCATCTACGGAGCCATGCATTATTCATGTTCTCATTGGAGGTTTCTACAGGTTTCAACAGGCTTCTAGCCCATCTGTGTCTAACAAACTGAATTGTCCAACATGCTCAAAGGCACAGGGATTGCTTTGAAGATTTTCCATGACCTAAACTTTGGAGTGCAAGTGTGTGTGTGTGTGTGTGTGTGTGTGTGTGTGTGTGTGTGTTTAAATCGTGCATAGAAAGGAACTGAAAACCCACAATCTCTCTCCTCTCACCACTTTGTGGTTAAAGCTGTTACACTGCGGTGCGTGCGAGTGAGTTCCCCCACTTCCCTGAAGCCATCGTGTTATATTCTTTCATTAGTGAGCGCATGAGAGTTTGATCACAAGAATCCAGCTTCATTTTAACCTACATACCAGAACCCGGACACACAAACACACACAGCAGCTTGGAAGCCAGCTCACGTGCACTCATACACAGGAGGCCAGCTCTCTGTCTCGCTCTTACAGGAAACAGTGGCTTAAGGAGGAGGAGGGGCGTGGAGGGAAACAGGGAGGGGAAAAGATTTTACAGAGAATGGGAAAACACGACTCAGACTCCAGATGTGGAACCCCCCCCCACCCACACAGATAGGGAAAGGAGGAGGTAATGGGGGTCATAAAGCGGCTCTTGGAGCTCCGCTTGGCGTCTTGTGATTGGTTGGTTTGTTGCTCCAGTGAACCCATTTTTTGGAAGGTCCCATCTTGTACAACAAACAAAAGATAAAGAAACAATGGCATGGAAGACTAAATGAGACAGACTAAAAATGTACTAGAGGAGAAACTTTAACCGAACACAGAAACACTATAAACATTTAATTTTAAGGGAGGAGGAATTTTGAGCTGACAGAGTGGTTGTAGGCTTTTAAGGTCTTATCTGTGTGGTTCTCATTCTGTCTTCATTCTTTGTTCCCATTGCACTCACACACACAGATTATACCACTGAAAACATCCCCGCTGTTTTAATCTGCAGCATTGCTTTATTTAATCTACACTAAAAAAAGACATCAGCGTCATTACTTCAACTCATTTCATTGTGGAGTTTCGGTCAGCTGTCAGTTCTGAGTCTGACCAGAGAGCATTAGGAAGCATAATAATACAAATGGGTTATTTAACAATAGAAATGTTTAGATTTTAAAATCAGCATCTTGATCCAGATCTGAATCAAAATACCTAGTGATAGCTAATCATGCCGATTAACAGATTGCAGCCATATATATATATAAATAGACATATATTTTGTTTTGAGAATATCTAAATCATGCCCAGAAATATTAGGACTTGGTGCACAAATGAAATGTGCACAATTTCACGTGAGTCAGAGTCATAACCGCAAAGTTACGGCCATTTGAATTAATTATGTTGGTGAGGTAGCGCCACCTAGAGAGGAAATGTCATAAAACTTACTGGATGGCTCAGCGTCTTTTAAATTTGACTGAAATGAAACGATGTGTTCAAGAAGCAGTTTTGTCAAATAAGCCACACTTAAAGCTGGATTTGGGGTTATCCAAATATGTTAAATTCTGCAAAACATTTGGTGAAGATTAGATGAAAAATGTGTAAACGTATCAACAGATAGATATGTGTTAAACAGAGGAAAACATGACAAATTATTTTGCATTGCACAGTTCAGGAGTTAAACTGTTCTTTATAAATGGCAACAAAAAACTAGACTAAGCATTTGTCCATGGTCTAACTTTCCACAAAATGAATTTTAAATCTGTCTTTAAACCTTTTAAGTCATTGCTGACCAACAAGCAGGAAAAAGGAAGTGCTAAATCAGTGTGCTTTTATTTTGGATGTCGTCGGGGAAGGGATTCATTCATAACATGGGTTAATGTGAAAGCATCACAATTGCGTGGTCAACTTGTGGTCAACACCTTCACAGTGATTTCAAATGAGCCTCTTATTAGGGCAACAGCGCCGCTCTGTGTGTGAAACCTGTGGAAACCGATCGTATTTCTAAAGTGCCAGCAATGTGTTTCCTTTGTGGCAGGAGCTGCAGAGCAAGAGCAAAGTGTGTGCCAATGTGTTCTGTGGGGCCGGCAGGGAGTGCGCTGTTAACGAGAAGGGGGAGCCGAGCTGTCTGTGTATAGAGGTGAGTGTGTGTGGCTCTGCAGAGACCAAGTGACATTACTTCCACCCGAGAAAGGAGAAGGAATGTAAGAAAATAAAAATAAATAAGACTTGTGAGATCAAGTGTTCCCCTAGTTGTCACTTCATTGTCATTCTCTTTCTCGCCCCTGTCTCTTTCCAGAGCTGTAAGCCCCACAAGAGGTCAGTGTGTGGCAGCAATGGTAAGACCTACAGGAATCACTGTGAGCTCCACAGGGATGCTTGCCTGACTGGCTTGAAGATCCAGGTGGCCCACGACGGACACTGCCAGGGTATGAGCAGCACCACAACACAAGCTCTCGCCACAGCTATTTTGGAGCTTTCAGGAGTGTCACGCAAAATCTCGCTCAGCTGGAGTTTGCCCAGTTTGCCCAAAACTGAGATAGAAAGTTCCTTATTAACCTTGTCGACCCCTGTTTCCAATGTGACTTTTACAGTCCAGTAAATTACTCCCCCAAGCGTGGTTGAGGCCATAATAATGCTATCATTAATAATTAAAGAGATGTCCTTAACAAGAGCAATAAAGTGGTCTGATAGTCCGGTGTGCAGTTTTGTGCGCTTCAAGTGGGATGGCATTTGCTGATGAACTATATACAGTTAATTTAACTGATTAGTGTGTGATCTCTGAACTAGCACATATTCATGGAACTGATAATGTGAGGTGACTTGGCTGATAGTCAAACATATAAGGCCACCCAGACGTCACTGAGATGTCCATTCACACTCCTGCGGAGTATTCACAGACATCCTGGGAGTACTGTCAGAGAGCTCCTAACTTAGCCTAAAAATTGTGTTAATATTTCTTCTGCCTCTTTCTCTTTCTGCCATTTTCTCCTCTGCTTAAGAAGCTCTTGCGCCTCGTGATGGTCCTCCTCCCTACTCTTAACTGTTTTTACCTTAGGAGCTCTGCTATGACGTTAGATGCTTTGTGAATAAGTTTTATATTAACCAGGATCTAGTTATAACTGTAGGGGCACAATCCTAAAAAAAAAAAAAAAATTCTTAGACCATTCTTAGACTTTCATCACGAGAAGCAGCTCTTTGTACTAGGAAGCTTTATGAATACAGCCCCTGGCATTGAATTATCTATTCGTGCATCTAATATTAGTGTCTTATCTTGAGTGAACTTTCACTGCTCACACTTGGTGATGTCACACTCTTTGTGCACCCGTTGACCTGAACATTGATCAGAGCTGTGGTAGTTATGTCACACTGACCTCTTTCCAGACCTTTGGCCATATGCTCATTGACAACCAAGTTTATCTCCATTAATCTGAATTAACGCTGTTGGTTTTGTTGGCCTCAAATGTTATATTCTTTCTCTCTGTTTTATTCACCTTTAGAAAAGAAATCAGAGCAAGCAGCTGCCAGCCCAGGTGAGCTTGTGGTCTAATAGAAATGACATAATGACCATACTGACATATGCGCAAAAGGACTCGGGTCAATCATGTAACATCTGTCAAGATAGATTTTATCCTTTGGATTATTTACTAATTCTGTTGACCACCCCTGCAGTGGTATGCTATGCTGCTGACCGCAATGAGCTGAGGGGTCGTGTGATCCAGTGGCTGCAGACTGAGGTTGTCCCAGATGGATGGTTTGTCAAGGGATCCAACTTCTCTGACATCCTGCTCAAATACTTCAAGGTGAGCTACTTTTCTCTGTCGGACTGCAGACAGACAGAATGGACCTCGGTCTCTGTTAGTTCACACGATTGCTCCTACACCATTCTTTTTACAGAACACCGCCCTGATCCTTAAATCGCCTCAGACTGTGTCTAATTATTCATGTGACAGACCTTTCAAGTGTGTCAGCTAATGGTTGTAATTCAGTTTAATGAGGATCTCTGTCCTGCAGAGCAGGACCCCTGTGAGTCTATGAACTGACGTGGATGACATTTAAGCAAGTGCAGATGGTGTTTTAAATGGCAGTATTTATATGACTGGTCTTTATATGATTATCTTTATTATAATAAAAAAATATGCTGCATATTTTGAGAGTATACTTACCGCTAGCTTTATATAGCACCTCTTGAATGTTTTCAGTTCAGCTATCATCCACAAACACACCACACAGTCATATAATGGGGCTTTAATTATCTGAAAGGTCCACCACCATTACTGCCAAACTATTTCAAAAGGGTTTGTTAAGTCGCCATGCAGAGACAGTATTACAGAGCATGTAGGTTAACAAGCAGCTTATGTTCATTCAGTGTGAGCAGCGAATATGCGTTCATGTTAAACTGTGTGCCACACATTACTATATGAATATCATTTTTAATGATCTACACCCATTTCTGCTCCAGCCCGATTTTGAAATATGACAAAATAAATACATGCTCTGAGTACAGCCGATACTTGAGGTGCTCATGTCAAATTGAAATCACTTAACATCAGAATTACGGGCTGATTGTCATGGCAACTGGTGTGCTCTTGGTATTTTTGTGGCAGTGACTGCAATTTTACTGGCAGCAATGACTGACCTGCCTCTCAGAAATGCCAACGGTTTCTTTCAGTGTTATTTTCAGTACACACGCACATGCACATGATGCATGACACAAAGTGATCAAAATATAGTGTGACCCCTGAAGATGTATTGTTTGTATCGGATATTGTTATATTATTATCTCATCATTCATATTCTACCGTACATAGGCATTAACTGTGCCTTTCCCCTGTCTGTCTGTGTTTCTGCAGTCGTATGACAATGGCGATGCTCAGCTGGACTCCTCAGAGCTGCTCAAATTCATCCAGCAAAATGACTCGGTTGTGGAGTTGCAGTCCTACACAGACCAGGAGAGCAACAAGCTGCTCCGGTCAGTGTGTTTGTTTGTGGGTTACCAGGCCTACGTAAGGGTGCATGAGGTGACAAATGGCTATTGAGTGCAGTCTTTCATGTTTTGTTTCAGTGTCACTTCCCTTCAAACTCTGAACATTTTCTTCTGTTGTAATGCTTGCATACAGATCAATATGTATGTGCTGCAGTGCTATTTTAAGCCATGCAGTGTGAGCCATTGACCCCTATCCAGCCAGTGCAAACTTTACTGAAGGCCTCCTCTGGGAGCCCACACTGGCGTAAACATCTCTGCTCTATGGAATAACACACTAATTATTATGTCTACAGTATGCTTTTTTCCTGTAATGTCACTGTATGTATTTACATGTATGTTTGCGTTTCCCAGGAGCCTGTGTGTTGATGCTCTCATTGAGCTGTCTGATGAGAATGCTGACTGGAAGCTGAGCTTTGATGAGTTCCTCAACTGCCTGAAGCCTGGCTTCAATCCACCAGAGAAGAGTGAGCTTAAGCTGATAGTTTGTACACTCTGACATAATGTAACATAAAGTTACACACCGGTAGATACAGGATATGAATGCATTGACATAAGCTTAGTCAGGCAGTCCTGAAGCCCAGAAAACCTCAAATTGCTGCTCTGTAGTCTCTGAGACACAGTCAGAGTTTTGTGGTAGTCACTTCTGCTCAGTCATGTGATGCAGATATATCTAGGATAAAGTTCATAGGAAGCGGAGAGAAAGCTAACATTCACCGTGGAGCACTGAACCTTGGAGACTCGAGGCCACACACACGCGGGCGCGCATTTGGCTGGATTTGTTCCAATTCCAGATTTGCCACATATACAGGGTTCCTTTTTTTTTTTTTATCTCTGAATGCTCTCAGTGCTTGCCATACAAGTTCTGCTCAGCATGGGAGTCAGCAGATTTGCTGACTTTTCATTAGTAAGCTAAAACTTGCCAAAGGCATGTGATTTTAAAATTAAGATACTGGCTGAATTATGTGCCAGTTTGAAATGCTGACAAGTCTTGGTCATGGAAATTGACTACAGTGAAATGCTGTTTCTATTATCATTCTGCTACAGTCTATTATCTGTGGTCTTGGCTGAATAGTTTGTCATTCTGCAGAATGTGCCTTGGAGGATGAGACCTATGAGGACGGAGCAGAGACCCAGGTAGAGTGTAACCGCTGTGTTTGTGCATGCGGCAACTGGGTCTGCACTGCTATGACCTGCACTGGTAAGTTAAAATGCTGGAGATTATCTTTATTATATGTGTTCTTTTGATCACTTTAATCAACTCGCACATTAAGACAAATGCCTGTGACCATTTTTCAACTATAATGTGTTATCTGTCTAGACAAAAAAGCAGCTTTGGATGAGTCAGCAGATGCTGGGGCAGAGATGACTGAGGAGGAGTGGAACCTCCGTGTGGCTGAGCTCAACAAGCACCAGGTCTGTCTTTGCAATCTGAAAAGCCCTGTTCAAAATAACAAGATGCAATGTAATCAATCATCTCAGTGTCAAGCGAAATCAGAAATGCATCCCAGAATTTCTCTGCAGAACAGCACAAATCATCTGGCCATAATCACAACTTTGAAATTGTATTTCAAAGCTCCATTACTGCTCATAGTCCTCCACTCGGTTATATGGTCCATGAAATATCACTGACGTAAGCCATAACCCAAGTGTCTGCTTTTAGATTCCTGCAGGATATAACCTTTGATTACTTGCAATGTGTTTCTGGACAAAGAGCATTTGAAATCAAACTGCTCAGCCAGCACATAACAATTCACAGAGGGATTGGTAGATGTAAATTTTTATACCTAACACAGCTCGGTGAGCCAGGGCATATGCAGCTTTATGACTCATGGCGTGAAAAGTGAAACAATAAATCAAAAGCTGTGAAATAAAGAAATGTTTTCTAAATTAGATCGATAAAACTATGAAATTGCCGTAGATGTGGAAGAGAGGCAGATGGCAGAAAAAAAGAGCCAAATGATGACCAACATATTCCTTTTTATTATAGATTGTAGAAGTGTAGGGGTGTCTAACATTTTGTGAGGATGATTAAGAATCATCAGGTTATATAGTTAGTTATTCCTAGGAGTGACTACCAAGTAGCCTACTGTGCATTGCTGGAATTAGGAAAGCCAGTCTGTTTGAATGCCATCAAAATCTCTTTACAGGACTAGGGGGGTACTACTGTATATGTAAAAAGTTGTATCAAGCCTTAGTGGCTAAAGAGAGAGCTGTGCAAAGTCTGGTAAATTGCCAAAGTGACGTCACTTGAGTCAGTGTCGGTTTGGTCTGAAGACTACAAGTCTGAAAATGAAAAGGACCTTGGGGTTTGGAGTTAGAAAGAGGTGAACATAGCGGGCCTCTGCAGCCTGCTCCTCATCTGTTTGTGGCCAGCAGCTCGAGGCTACATTAGCTGCTACTAGCATACCACAGCCAAATCTCAAGACTGAATTGTTGGCGGTCAAGTTGCATCGTGGGTAACGTAGGCACCAGATTTTGACAAGGAAGAAGAATGCGTGTAATGCAAAAGGCGATAGCTCTAGTTCTGCTGCATTGATTTTTATATGTTTTTGTCCATCCTGAGTCCGACAATGTTACAGGAGATCAATGCCAAATCAGTGAAGTACTCTTTTAATTACCTGGCCTATTGTGAAGTTAGAACAAAGATAGAACCACTTGGCTACAAAAACTGCATAAAAAAGGGCTTGGTAGTACTGTTTGCTCACATAATGCGCATGAGAGCATGAGGCTCACAAGGTAGGACTAGGGCTCTGGCTTGAAGCCATGGCTGAGTCAGCAAGGTCATGTACTCTGTACTCCAGAAGGGCAGCTTATAATGCCACTCTAAACAAAATAGGGCTCAATGGGTACAAGTTTGGTGTGACCAGTTGTACGCTAAACTCAGTCGTGAGGACCGTGCTCCAAAATGCAATCTTGCTTTTAATGGAGAAAACACGCTCACATCATTATTTGTTCGTCATTTATTAACTGATACATTATATCTGACTTTTCTGTCAACTCTTTTCATTGTTTTAACTACAGGAAACAGTTGAGAAGATGAAGACCAGCACAAAGGAGGCCTAAAAAGGACGCAATGAGTGAGAGGATGCACGTCATTTCTCCATACTTGATTTACCTTGCAGCCAGCCATGTGTTGTTATTAAAGTGACTTTTTCATGTTTCTCTGCTATGTTAATTATTATACATTTTTTATAATGTTTAAGTGTTTGTGTTGATGTTTGTTAGATTCGGGGGAAATCAGAGTACTATAGGATTCCCACGTGTTCTGTACTGTCATATTTGATTGTATTACTGCGCCTCTACACTAGCCCTGTGGCTATTTTTACTACAATTCTTATATTTTTAGTTATGAAAAAAAAAAACTGTCAAGGAAAATGGAAGTCATTGTTTGAGAAGGTAGTGAGGTAAGGCGCTTAGAGAATCCACCTGTTGAAATGAGGGTGCTGTCTCAGTACAGAGAAAGCTGACCATTTGACAGCAGGTACAGCGTGTTTCTCCACACCGTCATACGTTTCACAGTCAGCAGGTTGCTTAAATAAGCTGGGATAAGAGTGTAAAGCTACTAGTGATTTTGATTTGGAGGCCATTTAGAACTGCCACAGTAGGCCACTGCTTGACCAGTGCACTTCTCTTTCTTTCTCACTAGCGCTCTTAGGCTTTAGTTTATCACAAGCCTGAAATTTGTTTGTATCTTATGGCTAAAGTAATACTTTGCTGCAAAAAAAAATGTTTGCTTCTATGTACAGTATGTTATTGGCTTGATTTGAAATGCATCTTGTTCCCATGTTGTGCTCAGGCTACTCTCTCTGGTGCTTTTCAGTTAAACAATTCTCTGTCTCTGTCTGACATTTATGAGACAGAGTGGTCCACCATTCAGTGTGGAGCAGCACGACTGCGCCCAGGTGAGACCCGACCTGAATATAGCATGGTGAAAACTGAAACCAAAGTCTTGATGAAACGTTTGAATGATTATCCGGGTAAAACATTACTCTGGACCCAGCAACAACACTATACCTGTGCTTTCAAAATCAACAGAAGGACTAGCCTCACTGTCAGATAAAGTAACTTAGATGCATCACTAACTGGGTGCATATAAATTGTGTGTGTGTGCGCGCGTGCGTGTGTGTGTGTTATTAAAGTGTGATGCTGAGAGTAGTTTGGTTTTTGTTAAATGTTTATTTGTTAAAATCCAGTATCTAAATTGAGATATTTGACAAAACTCAGTGCCTTAGACCTGCAAACAGTTTAGGTCTCTACCTTTGCCTGCGCGTAGCCTATTATGCCACATGGCAAAGCAGTTTAGCAGTAAACGCGTGCTTTGTGACTCCATCCCTGATAAATGTCTGTGTGAAAGTTGCATTACTAGGTTCAAGCTAAATCTTTATATTCCACTAAAAGCGCAGGGACTGTAAGGAATACGTATGTATGCCAATAAAGCCCATACACCACAACACTGCTTCGTGCCCTTTTTTTTTAAGTAAATTAAGTAAACCTCACTTCCCAATTCTAGAATTGGCCCAAATTCTCCTCATAATGTGACAAGAAAAGAGTTACAGTGGGAGGAACCCAATTATCCTGTACCCGTTTCTCATTCTATGCACATCAAAGTCAGCAGAGTATTGCATAATGTCAAAGAAGAGGGGTGTTGCATAATGGAAACTGCATCGGCCATGATAGCTCATCATCGTCAGACTTATTAACTTTATCAGCGCAATTACACACCGCGACGTGACAGCGTACAGCCATAAAACATGCCAATAAACCTGTTACAAATCCCTTCATTAATACTTTTGTAATATGACAGATTGGGACACTAACCAATCAGCGGGCTGCATGGGCGGGGCTTGTCTTAGCCAATCGCCAACCGCGGGAGCGAATATTTCAGCCAAAGATCGGCTGCGACCAATATTCAGTGTTACATGTAGCAACAGTAGCTCGTCTTCAGTAATAAGCTGCTGACCTGGAGCTTCGGCAGAGATGCGGTTCCGTGTCGCGTCCAGGTCTGTAGAAAACTCTCCCTTCAACGCGTCAACAGCAGACGACAAGTCCTGGAGCTAAGTCGGGGGGTTCGCGAGAGGAGGGGGGGCGTTCAGCCTACAGGGAAACTTCTGCGAGGACTTTGTCCACAGTTTAAAATTCACGCTAAAACAGCCAAAATGGAGACCCACGACGGCGCAGCGGCAGCAGGCGACGGCGTGCTCGACTTCTCCCGTCTGGGTTTGGACGCTTTCCGCGTCGACAGCGTCAGCGACGAGAGGAAACGCGACACCCGGCAGCTCTACCTGAACTACAACCGGCTGGCCTCGCTGCCCTCGTCGGTCAGCCTGTTCTGCAGCCTCGAGTTCTTGGACGTCAGCAACAACGGACTGTCGGCCATATGCGACGGCATTACGCGACTCACCCGGCTGAAGACGCTGATCGCCAAGAACAACCGCCTGGACGAGTTCTCGCTGCCCAAAGAGTTCGGCTCGCTGCGGCTGGAGGTGTTGAACCTCAGCGGGAACCGGTTCGAGGAGATCCCGCTGCAGTGCATGAAACTGCTGCGTCTGCAGTCGCTGTCGCTCGGCGGGAACCGACTGCGGAGTATCCCCGCGGAGATCGAGAATCTGACCAGGTGAGGTGACGCCATAAACACGGTAATGGTTGGCTGAGCTGCGTGGAGCGTTGCTGAATCCGACAGGCCAGCGAGAGGCCGCTGTCGGGTAACTCACTCACATACACCCTGTAGCTAACCGACTGCTAGCCAGGTTAGCTGGTCATTTTAATCGACGACATTCCGTAACTATAGACGTGCTGATGAACCATAATGACAGACGAGGTGGAGACGAAGGCGACAGCCAAGCGTTCTGACGAGTATAATCTCTCTTTTCGTGTTAGGACACCTCGGAGGATATTATCGAGTTGCTGTTATTGACATTATTGGATGTCGGACTGGCCTGTGGTTCGTTTGCGTTAACTGGTACATAGCGTGGAAGTGCTGTTGCTATGGTTACCCGCCTTAAGACGGTGGTAAAACGGTTAATTAGATCGTTTAACGGCAAACTACCGACCAATCAGAAATTAATATCAATTTAGGGCAGAAGTGATTGGGTCGATTGAACATGAATGAAGTCATTTCGCGAGCACGTGGATTTCCTGCTTCGCACAGCTGGAATTCTTAGCTGATTGAATCGATGATTCGTTGATCGATTGACTGTGCGATTTAATCATTTAGAAATAAATAAATAAAAAAATTCCAAGTAAAAACAAGCCACTTGGCATTAAGAACATTGGCAGGGAATTATTTGTGTCATGGGATGTAGACACAATCATTACAGTGAAATGTATTCAAAGTGATTTAAAACAAAACATTACAGCGACGGTGCAGACACTGCTGTAATTACACTTTGGTGACAGTGAGCAGACCCTGAATGTCTCTGTCCCGTCACAGGGGGCTAGTCGGTGCTCAGCCCCCAAGGACAGTATAATGGCTTCCTGTCCCGTAGTTGCGTGTCATCAGTTCTAGCAGGCATATGGCTGCTAGAACTGCTAGAACCCCCCCAGACTCAATACCTCCATTAATGTCAGGGTCCTTTGTTGCCTTAATATAACAGTCATGGACATATCAGTTTAGTTGTCTACTAAACTTGGAAGCAAAGGTTTTCAGGTCATTGCATACGTAATCAAGTTTGTCTCCAAGAACATTTTAATGTAAATGTAAATTTATTCCATGTGTTTTTTATTTTCACACTGACTCTGTTTCCTGTGAGTGGATGTAACAAATGTCCTGATGGTCAGAAATCATTTTCGACTGCTTGTTATATCCATTCACTTCAGTCTTTCTGATGATTTGTGAGCGTGGCCCCCCCACAAACACACATTTAAACACACAGAAACAAGCAGCATGCAAACAAACTCTTCAGCATGGATCCATGCATCTTTAGCTCCACCTTGTGGTATATTAGTTTTAATCACCCAGCTTTGTTGACCAGAGCAATTTCCTCACATGGCACCATTTCCTGTCATGTATAAACATGGCTATCTTGACTTTGACACTGAAACTGCAAATGAACCGAACCTCTAAAAACCACGCATTGGTAAATTACGGCCACAACCTTCTGTAATGAATAATATGAGAATTTCTACTATAAAATACTGTTTTTAAGTGTGGGCCGTGACCCATCCTTAAGTCATGGGAGATTCACCACCTGTTGTCAACCATGGTTATCTACTATTAATCTAGTATTTTCCTCCCCCTGTGGTAAAGTAATGAGTTTAAAAATATATCATATCATATAATAAAAGATCCCTGAAAATGGTGTGTATATATCACTGTTGTACTGTGTGATTATTCAAATTCAAAATGGACTCTTTCCCTCTCTGTTTTCTGTTAGTCTGGAGCTGTTGTACCTGGGTGGAAACCTCATCTCAGCCATTCCTCCAGAAGTAGCTAATCTGCCCTACCTCAGCTACCTGGTCCTATGCGACAACCGCATCCAAAGTGTCCCCCCGCAGCTCACCAGGTAACTGCACATACACCCCAAGTATCTTACCAGCGTAACCTGCCGTAAGATGTGTACGTTTGATCGCCCTGCATGGATCTGATAATTGCACATTCCTGTAGTCATGTTTTTATATGTGAAAACATTGAACTGTTTTCCTTCAGGCTCCACTCGCTGCGATCATTAAGTCTCCACAACAACTTGCTCACTTACCTGCCGAGGGAGATACTCTGCCTGGTGCACCTGCAAGAGCTCAGTCTGCGTGGCAACCCACTGGTGGTGCGCTTTGTCAAGGAGATGACCTACGACCCCCCGTCACTGCTAGAGTTGGCAGGACGTACCGTTAAGAGCCGAAATATTCCCTACTACCCCTGCGACCTGCCCTCAAATCTGCTGCGATACCTAGACCTGGCCAGCAAGTGCCCCAACCCCAAGTGTGCCGGTAAAATACTTTTTTCTTCACAGTGTTTGAAGAAAATGCTATCCTGCTCTGTCATTTTCCTACTAATGTGTGACCCCTTTTTAAAACGAGGAACTGTCTTGTTGTGACTGATATTTTATAGAGACCTGAAGAAGTAAAAATTATCAAGTAATTTACCAGAGAAAAGGGCAAAGATTAGAGGAAAATTTAATGTATGAATAAGCATAACGTTGTAGCATAAATGTTATGGGTTTTTGTTTTTTTTTGATGATCTGGTGACCATTTAATTTTCTCTTGTGTGGGTCCTAATCCTAATCCTCAGGTTGAGAACCGCTCTAATAACATATCCTGTGTTTGTTTTCCCTTCACTGTTTCCTGCCTGGTTGTACTGTCTTGCTTACATGTGAGTTTATGACGGTGTTTTATTGTATGAATAAAATAATGCAAGTCACTGACGTGTCCCTTGATCCTGGCTTTGTTTTCCCTGTCCCTCTCGACTTCCTCCAGGGGTCTACTTTGATTCGTGTGTGCGCCAGATCAAATTTGTGGACTTCTGTGGGAAGTACCGACTGCCCCTCATGCACTACCTGTGCTCCCCAGAGTGCACCTCTCCCTGCAACTCCAACCCCCAGAGCGACGCCGAGTCGGAGGATGAGAGCAGCGTGCCGGCTTACCGCCTGCAGAGGGTGCTTCTGGGATAGTAGGACCTGTAGAACCCTCTGGCCAAGCCCAGCCTTATCAGTCTGTCGCTGTGTTCAACATTTATACAGAGATGATTTTGGCTGTCAGACTTTACTACACATAAACACACAAACACTAATTCCGTTTTCCAGCCAGCCTAAGCGGCTGTTTGTAACGCACAAAACTTGAGACAGCTGTCCTTCCTGCTGTTGCCCTGAAATATTTTTTATTTTATTTTTTTTTTTGGAAAAGAATCTGTTCCTTCTCTCACCACACATCAGTCTACATAACACAAGTCGAGGAAGCCTCATGTTTTCACAGTATGTCAGTGATGACTGTATCAAAGTGCTGGTGTCGTGTTCGGCCAGCAAAACTCAGCGACGGCTGGAGGAGCGGGAAGGTTCTTTTCCTTTTCAGGGCAGCATACGTTATCTTTCATACACATGGTTCTTTTTAGAAGCTATAGCACATTATTCTGCCTGTTCTGAAATGTTGGATATGAACATTGCGGTTTTTGACACACAGCCAGCTTTCATTTAAATTTGTCTGACCCGGTGAGCATCAAAGCTGCTATGCCAACAAGGAAAAGATAATGGTATTTTACACGTGTTTGCAAAAACATTAATTTACACTACAGTATTCAAAATTGATTGCGAGATGGCCTTATTTACACTGTGTGGTGCTCCTGGGTGAAGGGTTTGTGCAGTAAAGTTGTCCCACACAATATTAAAAGCTCATGGTTTATCTGTTTTGTCAGCACTGTGGTCACTGCACACCAGCCTTGACAAATGTTGCCATGATGGCGTAGTTGTTTTGAGTTAACCCAGAGTATGGGTTGTGTGAGGATGTGGAAGAAAGCTTGTCCAGGCTTACTCACAGGATGTGGATGTGGGGTGGACCAGGGAAAACCCATTCACTGAGCTAGCACAGAAACAATAGCTATTCAGCGAAACCCAGTGGCAGTCTTCATGTTTATGTTGATGGCTGTCTGTTTTCTCTGGGCATAAGAATATAGATATATGTGTGTGTGTGTGTGAGAATGGAGCCCACAGGCAGAGAGTTATTTTCTGAATTGATTCTTTTTGAGACAAAAGCTCCTTCATTTCTAACGGGAAATGATAGTTTCTGTTGCTGGTTACGTCTGTTTCATCTCCCTGCTTGTTTGGAAAGCAGGGAGATTTTATAGCCTCCCAGACAGTTGTGTCCATAGGTGAGGACGGAGAAACTCCCCCGGGCTTCATCATAGACTTTAGGAAACGGAACACTGCTCTCTCATGTTACAGTAACACCTATACTAGAGCATTTTTAATGGTGACTCCTAACACGGTGAAACGGTATGAAGAAAGTAATATATTCACCCTGAAATGTGACAAGATTAACATGAATTATAAAGTCTTTTTTTTTTTTTGAGTGATTTTTGTACTCCTCAGTTTAAAAACAGTAAATGGGGGGGGGCAGTAACATTTTTAAAACAATGAACTTCTTTTATAAAAATTTTTAAACACATTAAAT
>JAVQJF010046853.1:0-44784 GCA_036023855.1 Gadopsis marmoratus
GCTGCTATGTGGGCGACGTCACCTCAAACATGTTCTCAGTCTGTGAGTAATAAAGTCCAAAAAGAAAGTCCTAATGGTTTCTACACCAACATCTGTGTTATGCTTTCATCCCCTGGGCAAGTTCTGAGTAGTGTAAAAGGCATAGGGAACCCCTTGGCATTGATCCCCTTTCATGGCTACTTTAAAAGGAATGTTTGAGGGAAGTTTACTTTTTACATCCCGTCAGTGTTTGACTGTTTGACTTTCACAAATGAGTTTAGAGTTTGTTTTTGTGACTTGAGACTTTAAAGCCTAAAGAAGCCCACTGTGAGGATGTAATTAGACACATCCTTTATTTATTTATATATTTTTGTACTTTGGGTGAACTGATCCTGATAGTTTTTTTTTCTCTTTTAAATCCTCTTTCAAAGCCTTATGTTGCTATATTTGTCTGTGCCATAGAGCTTCATTATTCAAAAAACTATTCAGAGAGACAAACCATTGCTGCCATGGACATGGTCACTGTAGTTTATATTGAGCCAACTTTATATACGTTGTCCTACTGCCATAAATACTGACTAGTGCATCAAATGTGTATTAATCAACTGCTAAAAGTAGTCCCCAACAAATGCACAATTCACTCCTGTTTGAAAATTATTTAGCCTTTTAAAGGAACGAAACTATACATTTGTGATGTTTTGACTGATCTCTTTAGTAGGGACAAATGGATTTAGGTTATTGAAAATATTGAGAGAAGGACTAACTAACACGCTGTCAGTTTGTTTTGACAATAAGAAAAATAAAGTATAATGTTACCAACCATATGCTTTAAATTCACATTCATATGTTTTTGACTCTGATAAACATTTGTTCTCATCTGAAGGTACAACCAATGCTCCACCCCAGGAGGACTCTTTCAGTCGGGATGTGATAATAGCCATCTGTGCACTGATGGCTATTAGTATTATTGTGGTGGTGCTGTGGAGAACATGCAAGATAGGACAGAGAGGTAAGGACAAAGACATACATTTGCATATTTGTTTGTAAGAATACAAGGAACCCAGTATGAATGGCTCTACAGTAATGGGCAAAAACTAACAGGGGTTTCTATGTTGGTTTCCAGGGAGACAATCAACAGATTTGGAGCAAAAGAATGGAGTAGAAGAGCGTAAGGAGTAAGTGGACATTTACTTGACACAATTGCCCACATTTAACAAGGTCACAATACTTTCATTTCATCCATAAGTAATGTAAAATGTAAGCTGATAAAGAGTTCCAGAGGCACAACGGTTATGATGAAATGCTACTATTCATGAAAGTCCCAGTTGCCTCGAAATTTATTTTGTAACTTGTAATACACATCATATACACGGCTCACATTTTGTATTACTAATATCTTGTAACCACTGAACCTATCCCTCCCTTCCCCCGTCTTTCCTTTCTATTTGTCATTTTCTCCAGGGAGTTAATATCCCTCAATATACACGAAGGAGGGGAAGCGACATCTTGAGTGCTGAGTTGACGAAGAAGATTATTCGATTTGTACTCAGGCGGAAAATCTCACGTGTTCTAGAATCTAGAACTAAAACTGTATGTCACTCACGTGTATGTTACATTTGTGACAGACTGGCTACATACAAGCCAGGAATGGCCAGTGAGCACGAGGGTCAGTGACTGACTACTGACGGCATGCTGTCAACATTTCACTGACATTTGAGGAAGTGTAGTGTGTCATTTTACTGACAATAGTGTGCTTCTCAAAAACAAAAGGTTTTCCACTGGTTTGTGGTGGAAAGTGGGAAACAGTCTCTCAGGGAAACACTTCTCAGCACCGTGAGCAGTAGAATCAAAAGTACAACAGACTGCGTTTAGAGTTTGATGAAGTATATGTCTTGTTAGAATGCTGACTCTATGGGGAGAAGTTGAATCTGTTACACTTGCTACAACTGTCACTTTTGGACTATGTTTCATCACTTAGTATCACACAGTATATTGTTGTTGCTGCACTTTAAAATGACCCTGTGTGTGTATTTTTCTACAAGATTCTGTTGTCTTTACTGTTTGGCTTTGTGGACGTTTTTATTTTATTTTTTTATTTAAGGCACATAAAACAACAGTCAATGTTAGTTTGAAGGTGACCGAAGGAGACTGTAGTTCACTAATTTGTGTCCAGGGTAAATTCTTTCTTAAGCTGTGAATAATGTGGATGTCAGAATACTGTTTGCAGATGAGTGTTCTGCAATAGACCCCAGTATTACAGTATTTCCCTGTAAGGTGCAAATATTGAATGAACACGAAAGAGGGGTTTTCTCTTTAAATTAAATTGCCATTTGCCTCATGAATAATATTTTGTTCATCCTCCCAACTCTGACATTTTGTCTCACGTGATCTTTTGTCTATGGTATTTTGCCACATATTTATTTCAATTTATGTTTTTCGTTCTCATTATCAAACTATATATTGTTTACCCTGTTTACATTATTTTGAGTAAGGAAACCTCCATTATTCCTCCTTCCTCGGAATCACCAAACAATCTCAAAGGCTGCTTTCATTTCCTAAATCTGTACAAAAGACCATTCTCGCCTCCTCTAACGTTGTCTTGTTTGTTCTTCATTTCACATCACAATCCCGTCTGTATGTCATTTCTCTTTGTTACTGAAATGTACAGTCAACTAAACTTGTGTAATTACATTTCTTATTATGTTTAATTAAAAATAATAATTACACTCACTTTTCACTCATTTCACTGTATGGTCAGAATACTACTTGAAATGCTGCAGTAGAATGTTTTTACAGAATTTACACCGTTTTAAGAGGCTTGACTGAAGGCTTTTAGTCACAGAAAAAGCTTTTAAAAGATCTTTACCAGGACAGTTGTTCTCAGTTGCAATGCATGTTTATTGCCACTAGATGTCACACTAGCACCACAGAGTCCAGATGACTCTCCTGCTGTCATTGCTGATTGGCTTGGTTGGTGTTGTGTATAACATCAGATGTTACTGTGAAGTGCCACATACATGGGCCTGATCACATTTGATGGCTAGCCTGTAAAAGTAACTTCATTTCCACCTGCTCCTGGAATGAAACACTGTTTATGCATTCAGTACATGAAGTATAAACAAAGCAATGTGAACACAAGCCTATTAAACTGGGATACATAATGTCTCTCTGACCTCAATATGTGGTCACCTGCCAGGAGAAGGATGAGCACAGATCTGGTTTGTTGAAGGAAAAGATAAGAGGGATAAGAGCAGGAAAGAGGAGAGGATTGTAGACTCGATGTGAGATGACATCAAAGCAGGGAGGAGAAGCGATGTAAGACCTACTGAGTCTAAGTGTGAGGAGACAAGAGGACGTCCCATCTAACATAGAATATCGTTAACATTATTGCAGCAGTCTTTCCGTATGTACATCTCTGTCTCCACCCTGTCTTCTTCATATCTCTCGTTCTCCCTCTTCACACATTTTGTCCTTTCAAAACAAACCTCCACCTCTCTTCCTCACTTGCTTTCTCGCTGTCTCGTAAGTCACCGTGACAGGCTGACACTCCACCTCTCTGCCCTGTGTTTACATTGGACAGCAGAGCAGCAACAGGCTGGTTGCACTTCAGGAATGTAACCCCCAAGGTCCCTGCCCTCCTCTCTTCCCTTCTCCCTCTTTTCTTTCCCTCCTTCATTCTTTTATTCCCTCATTCCCTTATGGATTCACTCCTTCCCCTTCTCCTCACGCTCCTTCTGTTACATCTTCCGTCATTTCCCTTCCGTTCCTCTCCTCCCTCTAATTATCCTCTTCTCTGCCCCATCAGCCCCCACCTTCGTGAGCTCAATTCCTCTCCTTCTGCCACCGTTCTCTCCTCTTCTTTTACCCAGCCTTTCTCCTTTCACTCCTCCGAACCTCCACTCCCCTTCGCCCTCATCGTTTTTCTATCCCCTGTTTAAAATTCAGAGAGCATTGTCCAAGCCCACTTGCACCCCCCATTCCCCTGTCATCATCCCCTCACCTCCCACCTCTCCCCATCTCTCCATCCTCCCTCCCTCATTCCTCTGCTGTCTAACCCAAACAAACCAGGGAGGACTTTCCTCTGTGGTGGCTGTAGGAGAAACACCACATGTCAGACATAGTTTAAACATAAACATTGGTCAATTTGAGGTACTGGAAAAGGATATGAGGCGCTTAAGTTCAGCATGAAATAGAGCTACCATTAGGAAATCTTAAAGCTAAAACGTACCACTAGGATATACAAAAATCTGAGCAGAGAACAGTGTACTTTGGTGTATATTGGCAATCAAAGAAAGACTAAAACCAATGGACTCCATAAAAAAGCAACAAAAAGCCATTTTCAAATTGGTTTGTTCAAGTTAAAAACCTACAAAGCACAAAATCTGTTTGGATCACAGAGAATCTAATTTTTCTTTTTTTCATAGAGCCTTTGAAATAAAAGCTTATACCTTTTACTAGGAGGAGTGCCTTGAATTCCATTTGTATTCTATGATAAATGGTGTAACCTAACTTTATTTCTGAATAAAATCCATTGTCAGATTAAAAGTGAACATTTTAGAGGATAGAAACATGTGTATTAGAGATATTTCTTGTTACCAAATAGAATTAAGCATGTAAGAATTAAAGTCTTTATAGACACATTAGGAGTCAGGAAAGACAGTTGATCTAATAATTATGAACAATCTAAGCAGACTGTTCTGTTTTCCAGTGACGCAGCAGAGTGTGTAATCGCCTGCTTAATGGAGAACCTTTTCAGTCAGAACACAGCCCTGTGGCATTTTCTCAGCAAGAGGCGTGTGACCTCTGCCACACTGTTCTGTGTGGTGCCCATACCAGGGGATTTATAATCAGATTATACTAGTTATGAAAGTCAACTAGATTAGTTTTAGTGCGGGTGGGGGGGGGGCTGAGCACAAGGCTTCGATTCACAGCGGGAGAGGGGAGCTGATCAGCATGAGGGAGATTGTGCTGTTAACGTTCTCAAAATAACATCAGGCATTTCCCCGTCTGATGTCTGATTCTCGTGTACGTGTGTGTGTGTATGTGTGTGTGTGCACGTGCATGTGCATGTGTACATACAGTATGTGAATGTGTTTGCAAACAATGCAGAATAAAGTGGAAATCTCAACATGAGTAAAAACTTAATTTTAAAAAAAAGATTTAAGACTAGAATTTCATTGCATTTTATAAATGTTCTTGTGTGTTTTTGCACTGAGCTATATATTTCAATATCTTGCTGTTGTCTCCGAATTGTGAACACTGGATTGACGACAGACCGTATAAAATAGTCTAAATACATATACACAGAAAAATTAAACATTTTGAGTCTTCGTCAAGTGATCATAACTGACTGTGGTTGTGTTTTCAAATATTACTGATGTAAAACAAACTATCAGCAGCATCAGAAAACATGGATAACGTAGATTTAGTTGTTGTCCCTGTTTTACAAGACCTGCCAGTAGGTTCTAGTCTTTGTGCTTTGAATTTTGGTAGTGCATGCGCATCCGTTTTGTGTACATTTTAGTATATGGTGTAGTTAGAAGAAGCACAATGAGGATGATGGAGTGGAGACAGTGAGGGACCGAGCAGGTCAGGAGGTTCAGAGCTCTGGTGCTTCAGCTGAGTGATCATGTTGTTGCTGTCAGTGCAGAAACCCTCTCCCTGACCCCCAGAGACAGGAGAGGTGACCTAGAAGCATTTATCACCTCTGTGCATTTTGACCCTTGACCTGAGGCCTGAGATAGGGAAAAGACACACCACAGGGAAGAAGGGAGGAGATAAAGAACGACATGGGGAGGGGTAACCAGTGCAACAATATATAAATAGTAATTTGTTATACTAAATGTGTGAAACAGAATGGTTTGTTACATTGCTCATGAGAGGAATCAAAGAATTGCTTTCTGTACTCCAAAGTTATAGCAGCAGGTTTATGAAGCAGTTGGAAACTAATGTGGACTTAGTGAGCGTGCATCAATAGCAATATTGCTCTTGGTCAGAAGATAAAGACATTGCCAGTGTATGTGTGGTCCCGGTTTGGTCGAGCCAAAAAGAGCTTGAAACTAGTTGGGGGAGAGAGGTTTGCTGGCTTGGAGCCGAATTGAACTATTAACACCTCTCTGTAATGGTGACACACCAAAGGAGTTCCTGGCCAAGGCCTTTTCAACTAGGCTATGACCTAACGTTGCGTGCGCATGTGTGTGTATGTGTGTGGATGAACGAAATCTGAGCAGACATCGACTAGATTCACATCTCCTTTGAATATTTGAAGACCTGCTTAAGATGTGACCTTTCCCTTTGCACACAGACACACTCAGAGAACTCTTTATACATACTCTTTTTATGATTAAAGTACAGTAGTCGTTGTTCTGCTGCCTGAAACACTCAGACAGGTGATCATGCTGAAGCCAACTGTCCCGCGGGTGGATCGTACAATGGAAGCCAACAAGAAGAACAGAGGCCAGTTTGAGGGATCGGTGGGTAGGATGCCCAGTTGGCTGCAGATGGCTGGCAGCCTCATGTTTCTGCAGAGGCTGAACATCAAAGACCCTCAAAAGAATTTTTGTAATGTGCAAAAGACTGTAAGTGACATCATAATATAACATATCTGCTACATGCTACAACATTTTATGACTTGCAACTTGCTGTTCCACAGTCCTTTTCCACTGTGTGATGATCAAAGATTGATGTTTACATTTTGCAGCCTACAACTTAAACCTGGTCACTTTTGGGTGTTATCTTCCTCGGGTATATCAAAGTCAAGACATTATATTGTTTGAGTGATTAATTATCAAATCAACAAGTGTGATTCATCCCATCTTTAGTGATGAAAAATAAACCTCAATTAATGTAGATCCCAAAATGTATGTTATCAGATGTGCAGTTTAACCTTTGAGTAAAACTAAGTCACGCATGTAGCTGTTAGTCCATACATTTCATTTAGCCAGAAAATGCTAAGAATATGTAAGTTATAACACTGTTATAAGATGATCAAGCTGTTTGGTGTGTGTGTGTGTGTGTGTGTGTGTGTGTGTTTGTGGATGCGTGGAACCTATCACCTCTGGGAATGGCTGTTGCAACAGCTGTGTGACATATTTGCAATTATTTTCCGCATATCTTCCGCATATCAACTGCTGCAAGAAGAAAGAGCGGTGCAGTGATGGGAAATTTAAAATGTGTTTTAGTATGTTTGCGTGTGTGGACCGAAGAGCTGTAGATGAAAGGGACACAACTGAAACTGGGAAAAGAAGAAGAAGAAGAAAAATGGCTGACATGCAGTGCAAGCTGGGGATACTTGACACCAACAGGTCTCTACAGCAACCTTTGCTTAAATTTATCTCTACACCCCAGACGTGGTGAGGGAGTCAAGGAGGGGACAGGATGCACAGACGCTAATGTGGCTGAAATACAAGGCAGTTAAAAATGTTTTAGTGTATGTTCCCCCTGTATTTATCTGAGCAATGACATGTGTATGAGATTGCATGTGTAAGAGTTTGACCATGTAGATTAAGTTGTGTGTGTGTGTATGTGTGTGTGTGTATTTGCGTATGTGTAATAAGAGACACCTGAGACCGTTAGAAGGTCATTCCTGGCGTCTGGTCACATAGCTTTGATCATTTTCTTGTCGCCTCAGAAATAGACCAGAGAGGACGGGATGGGCACAAACTCTCCCACTTGATGTGTGTGTGTGTGTGTGTGTGTGTGTGTGTCCAAGGGAGAGTGCTAGCCCAACAGACCAACTTGTTTGTAGTGCACAAGCCTAGAGCAAGCAAGTGTTTGCATGACTGCACTAATGCATTAGCAGCCGTACCTTTGTTTGGCACTTGCTGTGCGAATGCATTCATGCGCATGTATGCAAATGCGTGCAGGGACAGTGTGTGTGTGCACTCATGCGAGTGAAGAGGTGTGATTGTGGTTTAAATTCTTAAGTTGTCAAAACAATAAATTCTAGCTAGAGACTCAGATCAGATTCTGAGAGCTGCCCCACAGAAGACCACATTACTACACAGCATTTTTTGCAAATTTGCAAGCCCACACACACACACACACACACACACACACACACTGACACACACACACACACAAAACCAAGCAACCAAACACAGTGTTAAAGAGACTGATGTCTTTCTCAAGAGGTGTGGGCTCCCAAATTAATACATACAACATATGGGTTTTTGGAAGGAGATAGAGACCATGTCTTTGTGTGTTTTTGCATGTGTATGTTTACCTTCATGCATGAAGGTAATGCAAACTGAGTTCAGAATGATCAGAATAATACCCATAATCCTTCATTTGACATATTCTGTAAACATCATTATTATCTTAGAGTGCATGGCATGACGTTTATGAACCATGGCATGCAACATCAGCAGCATGTTATCTGATTTTGACGATTTGAAGTGACAACCATTGTAGTTACTCTGAAGAGCTCTGCTGATCAATATCCATCCCACTGATTGTGGCTTTTTAATGGGGTGTGGTACAGTATAGTATGTTTGCATGGAGAACAGGCTTACAAGAAGCAGGAATAGATGTTGTGGAAAGAGATGCCCTGTTCTGTGTTTGGTTTATTGAATTATGACTTCAGCAAACCTTGTAAAGCAAGGAGTCATTCAGTGCAGAGTTCGAAGAGGGCCTTAAAGTATTTAATTTGTCTATAAAGCAGCACACATGTAGATGGGAAATGACTCACCATGCAGGGAGCCAATCCTAGTGTAAGAAAACCACCCAGCAGGCAAAGCTTCTTGTTGCAAAAATGACTCGTCTTTTCCTTCAGAAACAGGTCCTTTTTTGTGACCAGATTTCTGTCAGCAAGCAGCTGCACTCACAAGACAGGACATGAAAGGAAACACTGGCAGGACCGATAACAGAATTTAGTTAAATGTTTGAAAATTGCCTTTCAAAGTGATGGCTAATTCAGAATTTAAAATATTGTCGCACAAATTCACAAAGCGGTGAGCCAATTTATACTTGACAATTACATCTACACATACATTTGTTTATTCCTCAGTTTTATTAGCATTTAGGCTAAACACCACTGGTTGGCCTTCGGATGCATAAAGTAACAACAGTTTAATTAACTCCTGTATGCACAGTTATTTAGACAGACATTGTTGTATGGTCACATCTTTCATACGCTCTCCAGCCATAAAAGACCACAACTTACTTTAAACATCTTGGTCTATAAACTGATCTGTTGCTTATCCTACATTTTAGCTTGCGACCACCACCACCTGGCTCCAAGAAATCGAACTCCCTACAGCTCCTTCCAATATCCAAATACTTGATAACATGCGTGTAAACATGCTAACTGTGAACATGCTAAAGTCACCGCAATATCAGCTCAGTTCAAACTACAGCTGAGGCCACAAAGTACAGATTAGACAGTCGGTTATTTTAATATAGAGCTGAGCCCCTAAAATGGCCACTTTACAGAGAATAAACCTTTTTAATTCAGCTAACAAAGTAAACTCTTTTTGGTGACGGTGTTCAGGGTGGGTCTAAGTACAGCAAGGTTTTCTGACTTTTAGCCACACACCCGTCCTGTTATCGTATTCGAGGACCTAATGTTTGCTCCTCTCGCTTCCTAAAAACAAGTATTCTCTAAGTCAGCTGCCACCACTGCAGCTGACTTGGGAATATTCAAACTCATGTCTCGAGAAATATATAAAAATATAACGCTCAAACAAAAACACATCAAATGAGCAAATCCTTCACGGAGCCCCCCTGACATTCGACCAGACCATGTTGTCACTGGCATACAGAAGCGGAGATTGTTGGAAAAAAAACTATAAATATGTTTGAAGTGGAATCATGGGAATCTTTTTTGCGCTGGAAGTCCCTGCTTAAAATGATGCTGTTGGGCAGGTTCCTAATCTGTGCAAAGCAACAGCAGAAAATTGTCGACAGCGACAAGTCACCAGGTGTTACCCCAGATATGAGGTTCAGGGCAATGGGAAAGAGAAGAACGAGCTCTCATTAGATTGATGCTCTCTCTGTGGGTTGTTCTGCACAGGCTTTCAACCAAACATGGTGTTTATCAAAAGTTAACCTTTGCTTGATGAGGCCTTTGGAGTTTGAATACATGCCCAGAACAAAAGGAGTATCTTTGTTTGAAACTTTGCACAGAGACCATGTTTGGTTGCGTTTCAAAACGCTGAGAGGCCCGCAGGCATCATCAATCCATTATAAAGGTATTGCAGCATCTCATCTTCCTCAGAGCAGAACAGAGCTTCGGGGAGGGGGATGCAACGCATGCTTGGCCGACTCTCCCAACAGTTCCAGTGAGACAAACCTCTGGAAGCAGAATAGGCATTGTTAAAGTACATCACCGTGGGACACTGAGAAAGCCATACATTCACAAAGACAAATGCACCCAAACATGCAGGCATTCACTCTGAGGCCTGAGGAAATAGCAAACATTGAAAACACACACTCACAAGGGACCAGTTGTAAATCAAAAGCATGTTACATGCAAACAGGCCAGGGGAAATCAGAAGCCCTGAGGATGGGGAGGAAGATTGTGATCGAAACAGAGAATGTCTAACGAGAGAGTGGGGAATATCTACTTTTTGTTGTTCCTGTGAGGCATTTGAGAGCACGAACAAGTCTGTGAAAAACAGGTAGAATGTAAATATTCAACATGCCTTCTTTACATCCCTGAGAATGTATTTGGATGCAGTACATCACACAGCATTTCCCCACTGACTTAGAGTAGTCTTTCTTCCCACAATCTGTGGTTAGAATCTAGGCGGTATGTATGTATTCATATTGTGAATATGTTGGTTTCAGTGAAAGGCATGAATGAGATCAAATCAGCAGTCAGATTATAAATATATCTAGGCTTCAATAATGTGTCAAAGGTTTTTGATATAACAGCCTCATTCACATTACAAGGCTGATATGATTGCATGCATTATGGTCCTAGACAGACAGTAGATATTATGATCTTATTTATAAACAAATCTCAAAATTTGACTTCAGTGATGGTGTGTGGAGGTTATTGCATCTCCAACAAGAACAGTTTGTCAGCTCTGCCTTCTATAGCCCAGTTTGTACAGCAGTAAATCTGCCTAGCACATAGGTTTTTAAGCCTGTTCAAACTTATGTTGCCTGCTTTTGCAAGATGTATTTATTTTTAATACGTACTCTGTCCTTTACTACATGTATCTGTATTATTTTACTGTATTTTCCCTCCTTCCCCCTCCTTCCCCCAACTTTCCCCCTTTGTTTTCATTCTTTTCATGTGTGAGGGGAGGTTGGGGAAATGAAAAATAAGAATCGCATACCTTTCCACTAAATCAAATGTTGAGGGATTATGAGACTAACATCTCTATTGGCCTGAGTTGGCCAAAAAAAACTTTGGTTTTTTTTTCTCACAGACAGACCTTGGATAATGGTAAGCAATTACAAAAGCATTAAATGCACACATTTTACCTATTTTTTACATTAGCTGCCATCTACTGTAATATCCCTTTACTGTATGTTATGACTGTCTTTTGTTTCTGAATCTCACACACACACATGCACACTGGAAGCACCTATCTCTCCTTGAAGCCTTCAATTTGTTGTCAGTTATTGATCCTGGATTGTCAGAAGGAATAACAATAGAAATGTCTTGACGTTTGGATATTGATATACATCAAATATACATCAAAGGGCCACATTGATTCGAAGACGTACAAGGGAGACGGAGGGAGAGATATAAGATGCGTGAGCCGTTTTTTTAGCATGATGCACATACAGCTTCTAGCAAGCAGCTACTGTGTCTGCAATAAATTGAAACTGTGCTCACAAACACATGCATAATTGATCAGAAAAGCCTCCTTGAAAACAACCTAGTACAACGTACTAGCTTTTTGCCATGGTGTTTGTGTTGTGTTGTGTTGTGTTGTGATGTGTTGTCTTGGTGCTCTGGCTAGCACTGCTGGAGGAGTGCTTTGTTCAAAAATGTCCAATGCAAGACAATGGAATCTGTAAACAGTGCAATTTTTATAAGCACATTATACATTGTGGGCTGAGGGAGCTCTGTTTGGCAAACACATGTGCCTAAAGAGCCAGAGTGTTAACTAACTGGCAGTGTGAGACCTAACAGGTAAGAACACACTCTATAATGAATTGCAGTGTGCACAGAATAGGCAGTTGAGCAGTTAATGTGGAGGAGACACAGTTTGTCTATTAAACACAGACATTCATTTGCTACCGATGGGGAGAGCTTAGTTGTGTAGCTCATCACTATTTTGAACTCAAAGCCAATCTTACCCAGACGCTTTATGAATCCACAAAATGACCGGCGCTCTGCTGGGCCAGGAAAACTCTGCTCAAACAGCCAAGACACATTTTATACATGTTCAAAATTATTACAGAATGCTGCCAAATTATATTCGTAAGAACAAAGTGCCTGTCCAGAATTTTGAAAGAAACCAAAGGCTGTCTTGGTGTTTTGCAAAGAAAACCTGTGTCTCCATTTATGCCATTGCTTTAAAGACTTTAAACACTGGGGCAGAATGAGAAGGTAGCATGAGCTGGGGGCTGAGCCAAACCACTGAAAATGCATTGTCAAATATCTAAAATACATTGTAGTCAATCAGAAAACAAAACTGGTTTTCCCAAACCCTGAAAAGTCAGTGTGAGGTTTCTGTGGGTTTACCACTGAGTTTCTAAAAGTCACTTCACGAAACCAAAAAGAGCACAGAGCTGGAAAGAAAAACTGATCTCAGAACGATAATCGGGCTTTCATGTTGTTTTTTTTGGCCGTGCTCCTTAATAATAAGGAATAAATTGACTTGGAAGGATACCCAACTCGTCAGTCTGTCCGCCCCCATGTCTATCCAAACTGCCTTCCTCCCCGCTGCCTCCTACAATTACCCCCTCCTTCCCAGCTCCCCCGCCCAGGCAACCTCTTTGCCCTCTTGTATCCGGCCATTTAGCGTGACAATCCATTATTTTGACGGCTCCCAGAGAAAGAAAGAGAGAGACAAAGAGACAGAGAGACGGGGGTTACTTTGACTTTCAGACATGGGCCCCAATCTCTTTCCTCTTCTTTCCTTCTTCCTTGCCTTCCTCTTCCTGTTTCCTCCCTTTATCTCTTCTTCATCTGCCCCTCCTTAACCCTTTCCTCCTCTTATTTCTACTTTACTTTACCCTCCTTCTATTTAAAGGTCCTCCCTCCTCACTTATTTTCCTCCACCATCTCTGCTCTCACCCCCTCTTACTCCACAAGCCTTTTTCTTCCCTTCACCCTTCTTCTCTTCCCCTCTCTCCCTGCAGACTCACTTTACCCACCCCCTCCCCACCTTTAATTTTACCCTTGCAACCACTCTACACCCTCCAACGTTTTGGCTCTGTGTTGCTTCGCTGCTGGCAGCCTTTAGGAAACCTGATAAGGCCTATAGAAAGAGAGAAGCCAGGGTTTAAAATGTCTCAAGTCGACCCCCTCCAAATAGTCTCCACTTCTATGAACTGTAGACCCGCCCCACCCAAGCACACACGCACACACAACCCAACCTGCCTTCAAGCACCCTGACATCCTAAGCACCCTCCATTTCCACCTCGGGACAACTTTTACAGCATCTCCGGGTGTTTTCCAACCCTGGTTCCCACCTCCAGACATACACACACTCTGCATGTGCACTCCAAAATGTTATCAAAGCAACACTCCTCCATCCTTATCCTCTCCAACCAACCTCACAGCCTGCTGCAAACCCAAAACAACCCGAGCTGCCTTCCTTTCACACGACATCTGCATTCAGGCTTTTAACTGACACTCTTATCCAGAGCGGATTACAGTTAGTGTGTTTACGTGCTGTGTAATAATTTGATTATAATTCGAGTAAGGCAGTCCTCTGCTTATTGTGACCACACTGATCAATGACATGTAAACACCTTAACCAAGTTGTCTTACTTGCTTTATGGTCATAATGATCTTATGAACCATAACTTGATTAAGCAAACTGGGTTATGTGTCAGTGTTTTGAATTACTTGTCATGCATGCAGTGTGCTCTGGTTACTGGTGTTTGTGTCACAAAGGGCACAGAGTCAGTCAAATGTAAAGCAGAAGCATGGTTAGAAGTGGCGGTACAATAAATCACAATACAATACGTAAGTGAAATGGTTTCCACATTACAGACTGCTGGCCTTAAAGGGTCGGTTCACCCAAATTACATTAGAACATATTTCTTCACTTGCCCCTTGTGGAGCACGCTGTCAAGAAATGTTTATAGGGGATATGTCTTCGATAGAAAGTAGTTCCAATGAAAGCAGTTCAAAGCAAGGTCTGTTGATTATCCAGTGACACTGTTTCTGGAAAGACATGCTGCTATGAAACAATTTTAATGTTTTTTTCTTTTGCTATGAGCATAAAAATCTAAATTCCATTTCATCAAAGCCTGTACATAAACAACCAAAGATATCACACCAAACACACCAAAACACAATCAAAAAGAAAACACCCAAAGTCCCTTTAATTTCCAATTATATTTCAAACACTGACATGTAAACATGGGTATTACGAAAGCAGGAAACACTTTACTTCAAGTTAAGCATGTATAAGAGGTATATACATGATATAATATATTTAATATATAGATTTAAATATAACATTTAATACATGATTTATAACACACTATAATGTAGTTGTAAGCAAATCTAAGTGTTTAATAGTGTTTTTTCCAACAACTATAACTCCTCCTCTCAGCATCCATAAGTGTACGCTGGTGTATAAACAGATAATGAAGGACAATATAGTAAAGCATAGCAAGAGGAGTGCAAAGACCAGGGCCTTAGCACACAGTTTAATGATTTCAGGACAATCGTGTGAGAGTGAAGCATAAGAAAAAAAAAAGAGTTAAAGAACCAGTTAAAGTGTTTTCACTCCTCATTCAAAACACACAACCCCCAAACTCTTACACTATTTCCCCATGGACTCTGTAAAATGCATGTCAGGGCCTTAGAAGTGTGGCCAAGGCCAACACCTGGCACTGTGCAATGATCTGCTACATTTCACCTCCTACCACAGAAATATGCACACGGGGAGTTCATACGCACAGGCATGAATTCAAACTACAGTACAATCTCAGTTTCAGACCGTGTGTGTGCACATTAACACAAAACACAGCAGATGCTGGTAAATGCAGAAACCACACACACGTGCAGACGCATACAGACACACAGGCAAGGAGTCACTACAACAGAGGGAGAAACAAGTGAAAGGTGGGCTCCACCCCCCTTCTCTCTTTCTGTCTCTCTCCCTGGTGGTGTGTCATGTTTCGGGGGGATAATAGGAGTCACGGTGAGACCCCTTTGGTCTCAGCGCTCTGGGGGACTCTAGTGGCACACACACACACACACACACACACACACACACACACACACACACACACACACACACACACACAAGCACACACACAAGCACACACACAAATGCACACGCATACACACAGTCAACCATGTGAGCACAAGCAGCTCATTCTCTGAGCCATGGGAACCACAGATGACTCTCCACTCCTCTCACCTTTCCCTACCTCCATCAGTTTCTTTCTCCTTCACTTTCTTTTTCCTTCTCTCCATTTTTATCCCATACACACACATTCATCTGCCTCATTTTGTTCCCCTTGGGTGATCAAACAAGTAGCTCACTATTGAAGCCTCTCTGTCAGTTCCTTTTTGCCTCTCTTTGTTTCAAACCTTCAGTTTCTGTCAACAATCCAGATGTCACGTATAACACAGGCCAATATATTGGGTGACTGCACAGCAACAGTCTGCAATAAATCTGAGCAACCCATGAGGCTATATCTGATTTATAATGGGATCCAAATATATTTGGAATATCACCCTGGGCGCTGTCACAATATCTGTAAAATCAGACACTCCTTTTTTGTTGCATCTCAACCTGTGATGTCATGACTTCACGTGGTAGAAGTCCAGTTTATTACGACTTTTATTTTATTTCTTTAGCTTTTTTTATGATATTATACAACTGCAAGTTATTTGCTGAGATCTGTGAATACAGCAAATCACTGAGAAAGAAGTCAGATGGGGCAAGGAGCACATGACAAACTGTTTTATACATCCATCACAGCTTACAGATCAACTTCCTGGATCATCTTTAGAGCAATGGTGGTTTTCATTGTTTTCGTAGACAATTCCACGCCCATATCTTTGCATTAAACATTGAGCAACGCCCAAGAGCCTGTTAGCTTAGCATGAAGACCAGGAGCACGGGGAGCAGTATTTTATAGCTTTATGTACTGGACTATTTCTTGTCCAGGTACAATGACTCTCTGCTGTCTCCACTTGCTGCGTGCATCCTCTCGGCGATGACAAGACTTGAGGAAGTCACTGCACGCTGCCAAGAAATACTCCTGCAGATTAATCGCCATAAAACCACAACCTGTTGTGAATTGGCTGCTGGCTGAACTATTCGCACACAGTTTTTCTGTGCAGTGAGGGATTATTACAGATATATTGGGTGTACTCCCTTTCAATCTTACCTCAAATTAACATCGTTTAGGTAATCAGGCTAAAATTGTCTGATCGCTTGTTTCTTTGTGCTTTCAGACTTAGTTGTATCAATGTCACCATGTTACCAGATTGCTGCAGTTACTTTGATGTTATGGTCAAAGCTAAATATATATATCGGACACATGATGTAATAAACTGTAATTATCAATTATCAAGCCATGGCCTACACTGATGCAGCTGTTTCATATATTTATTTGAAAGTGAGGCTGTGAGACCTTATGATTATACATTATTATATACAGTGAAAGGAGCACAATTACATGCATAGATATATAACTTGATGGCTTTCATTCAAAAACATCAAAATGAGACTTTTATTGCAGGATCTTCATTCTTCTGCAGCCCCTGTTCAGGATGACATACACATGATAAACTACTGTGACCTACACCTGTATTAACTTTCATGTATTATATTACTTATCTTCTTTCTCTTCCTTTCTAATAAGATGGGCAGAACGACAACTACTCACAGCCACAAGGCAGAGAGAGGGAGGATGACATGAGGAGAGGAGGGGGAGTATCCCTTCAGGTATAGTGTGGGAGGCTCCTGTCTTCTCGTCCTCCGTCTCCTCCACCTCCTCCACTCCCTCAGGCTCCAGGGGGTAAATGTGTGTATTAAAGTGTTTTCATAGCATTCTGTTTATCTCTAATGCTGTTAGTAATTACTGACATTTTCCTGTACGTGAGTGAAATGTAAGCCATTAAAAGCCTCTCATCTTTCACACCTCTCAGACACCTTGACCAGGTGAGCCTCGGGCCTCAGCCAATCACAGGGTGGAATTTAAACAACCTCTGCTAATCCACCCCACCTTGCTCCAACTGTCACCAGGCAAAGTTATCCCATGACGCCAGGCAAGATGGCTTCTTTCTTACTTTCTTGACGATGCTTTCTCCTCCCTCTTGTTTTACTTTAACCCTTTCTCCATTGATTTCACCGTCCACAGGATTAATTTGACTCGTCTCAATTTGTGCATTTCACAAAATCCTGAATCCCCGGCAGCGGTGGCTGTGTTTTTTGGGGGAAATTGGAAAAAAGTATCAAGGGGTAAAGTATTCCTATCAAATTCATGGTAACACTTTCCAATGCTGTAAGCAACAAATGTGAGTAGCTACTAAAAAACAAGTGAGGAATGATGTGATAATTCATGAATAACTGATTAGAGGATGAGGATGTTTTGTAAATATGTAAATACACTCTGTGAAATCAGGTTGTGTTTTGAGTTATTGCCATTCCACACAGCTCCATGGTCAAATGGCATATTCTGTTTAATACATTTACTTTTAAGGTGTCAGCATCTCTAAGGTTACAGAACATAACTTGGATGTGAAAATTAATATATATTCTCTGAATATGATAATAAAAATATTTTTTGAGAGTCCCGCTGTCTCTGGTTTGTTGTTATGGATCTAATTGTGAATCCCCCAGTTAAGAATCCTTAGTATCACTTCTCTCTCAGGGAGCAACAGAATACCATTCAGTGACAAAGAAATGAGACAGGAAGGAAAAACAGACAGGACAGAAGGTAGGAAGATAAGGAGGCGAAGGCTGGAAGAACACTAGATAAGAGAGCGGAGTAAGAAAGATGCATCATCAAGTAAAATGTACCGCTGAAACTAAAGAACTATTCTGGCTAGAGGTTAAAAGACTGGTAGCTTCATCCTTCATAGAGAACAGAAACTGTGGTCAGTTTGATTTCATGTCACTTACGATGGAATTCAAGGGTGACCAGTTTCCACAGCAGGAAAAAGTACTGAAACTTCTACAGAAACTTTGCAAATTGCTCATGTGGCATGTGCATATCTCTGCAGTCGATCTGCATGCTCAGCATTATGCAAAAAGTGATAATTGTTTCACCAAATAACACATAAATACATTGCTTTCAAGAGTTTGAAGACTAATATTATCTACCTGCAGGCAGTAGTGCGTGTCAACGGCTCATATTTGTTTGTCAAAATACGGCACCGATTCTATGTTTCAGTTCCACATTCTGATAGAAGCAGTTTATTTATATCTTAATCTACCAACTTTTAACAGCCTCCTCTCAAACCAACATAGGGTAAGTATTTGATACTAAAATGGTTTAATGAGTCCTTATGTCCTTACATGTTCTTGATAATCCGTTTTTCCTCCAAGCTATATTGATGCACACAGTCACACACAGAAATCATTACCACCCAGTTACTATTATCCTAACAGTGTTTATGATATAGTTTACCATGCATCTCACTGCTCTGTGTCTATATGCGTATTCTGTATGTGTGTGCAAGGATCTGTATGTGTGTGTGTGTGATCCTAGAAACGGTTGTTTCGTGTGCTAAACAAGCCAAGTTGTTCTTTTCTAACCCTCTGTCTTTGAATCTTACCACTGGTGTGTGACCGGACATGTTCGCACATCTCCCCTTAAATGCTTTCACGCCATGGTCACATCATTATGACTTAACCCTGGAAACTCATCCAAAGGTTGCATAGATATGCAAGACGCTAAATATTTGGCATGGCAACGTGAGTCTCAAATGTAAGTTTTCCGTTAAACTGGCAACTAAAAGGTTTAATATATGGCAAAAACCCAGTTATGATCCTGTTTAGATATAACACGCCTAGTCATGTTTTGTTCAGAACAGGAATGATCTGCATTTGTCTCTAACTAATAAGCCTCTCTTCATCACTCATATACTCATTTCACATACTCTCCTGACATAAACCTTGAGGTTAACAAGCAGACAAACCATGGTGTCATGTCTACAAAACAGGACAGCCATACATCATCAACACCTGGTGGAAGCAAGCGTCAGTGTTGGACATTTGACAGACATGAGATATGTGAACAGACGTCCTATTTAAAGTGGAACAGATATAATTTACAACTTGATATGTAGTGTTTGAACATGGTGTAAGACTGATCCCTCAGTTCTTAGCCAACACAGTTTTTATTTTTTACTCGTTTCCATGGAAGCCAAGGTCTTATTTTCTTTTACCTTTGTTGTCTTGAATTGTTCCTGATAGCCCTGAGATTAGAGGACAAAACCTTTTTAAGTGCTTTCTAACGTCAGCAGGCAAACTCAACACTACCAAAAATGCAACCGTGACATTAGTCATGACAACCATGACTTCCCGTTGTTGGGGTATTATTTTGGCGTACACAAACCTACATTTCAAAATGAAGGGTGTAACTCTTCTGTATAAGACACATACAAACCTGAGCTAGTTCTTCTTTCTGTCACTCTCAGTCACTGCTTGATCGCTCCATGACCCTTAATTGACTGGCACTCTTAATTGATCAGTGTGTGCGTACATATGCTTCCTGTGTGTGCGTGCGTGCGTGCGTGCGTGCGGATAACTTTTGCTAACCAAGCTCCTGGTGTGTGAGAGTGAAGTAAGTATTTTGTCTTCACTACGGGAGGACTTTCCATTTGTGAGTATGTCTGCACTGGTGGCGGTCACAAGCATGGTATCACGAAATCAAAGCTGAAAGTCAATGTTCAGCTCTAAGGTGTCTAAATATGAGCCGGACACCACACCACCACTACATACTCACAAACGCTCTCACAATGTGCCCATGCATGCACTTAACAAGGGTAAGAGTTTTCTCATATGGGTGCAGACTAAGTGGAGTAATTCATAGCACACACACACACACACACACAACCGACTGCCCACAAATCATCCAAATCGTCTTGTTTTCAGCTACTAATAAGGCGTAAGGGGAGGGGATGTGACTGTGAGGAAACAAAGGAGTTTGAGTGGAGGTGAGATGCAAAGGGAGATTTAGATTAGATTGAGAAACTCATGTTCATACTGTCCACACTCAGGCTGGGAACCCGGCTAATCTGCAAGTTTTATTTGCTCAGGCAGATGCATCTGGTCCCCCTCCTGTTCAGTTGTAATTGGCTTTGTGTGTTTAATCAAGAGTAGGTGCACCTGCAGAGTAACAGATATAGGGCTATACTGAGGGAAGTCCAACGTGGACTGAAACGTTTGTACTTTTTTATGGTAGCTGACACCATTACAAAATATTTGTGTCAAGCAATTACCAACCTTCTTTGACAGGACAGCCACTGGGAAAGGAATGGAAACTGATTAACAGCTTGAAAAATGGAAGAGAAAACGGAAACAGGGCAAAAGGACAAAGATTTACAACTTAGAGAGAGTTGTAGGCGCAGACTCGAAAGGCAAAGGTGTGCAATTTTTTGCCAAAATGAACATATAGTATGTAGCAGAGGAACATATTCTCCTGTCACCACCTGGGAAATATCTCTCATTTTGTTCAATATGTAGCAAAACAACAGGAGAAAGGAAGTAGAGAAAAAAAAAAAAAGGCATGAGGTCAATAGGTTATAATTGGCCAATGGCAGGATCAAAGGTTAAAGCCAGACTGCATCCTGTCATCAAATAGCTGTGGGAGCCATGTTATCTGCCCATCAAACAGTTCTGCAGACAGTGTAGGATAGCTGTGCGCCTGTATTATGTAGAAAACTATAGGCTATTGTATTTCTTCTGTGCTGGTCTCTCTGTCCCTTACATACAAAAGTACTGCACTTTAAAGTAATATGACTACCACAAAACCCTTCTGTCATGTCAAAAGCAACAAACCACTGTTGTCTCAAGGTTTCTGACCCCCCCGTAAAAAAACAAAACAAACAACGATTAGGAGCCCAGAAGGAGACCAAATGAGGAAAATAATCATTGTAAAGTTACATTAGATATTTTGCGTTGCTGTCAGTGTTGAATGTTCACTATGAAAACAATATTGCAGCAGGTTTGCCCTCATATGGAGTCATAGGTTTAGCGGTGACGTATGTGACCACAGTTGTGGACCGAATTAATGATATTTGTCTGGTAGTCTGGCCTGGATCACCAAATGTAGGTTGAACACGTGTTGCACATGGTTTTTGAAACTTGAGCTATCCCTTGAAACCCTGACAAAAATGGAAGTGTTTTTATATCCTGCACACGTGGAGTGTTGTTGTTTTTTAAATGGGTTGAATAGGGCTGTAACCAGATCTGCCTTCTTTTCACCTCACCCATGAAAAACAACAAATAGATTCTTCTGAAATGGATTAGTGGACACCAACTGAGGCAGTATGAGGAAGTGTTTGATTAGACAGATGGCTGTCAGAGAAAGAGGAGAGAGATATGGGAGAAGAAAGAAGAATATGGACAGAGGGAAGTGAGGAGGCAGGCAGGAGGGAGACAGAGATGATGATGGACAAAAGACTCTGAGACAGCAAAAGCTTTTTCTTTTCCTGTCCAAGTGCATACTTCTCATACTGTCCGTTTTATAATGTGGAAAAGCATGTACCCACTCAGGCATGCAATTCATGATAGTGCACAGGTAGTTTCAAAGGAGATGAGAGTGAGTCAAGTAAGAGATCCAGGTATCCACTGCTATACGGGCCTACTTAATGTGTATATTCTTGTGTTGCTCCAAAGGAAAACCCCCACAAAAAAGCCACACACATTTACTGATAACTGTCACTTTCAGGACAACTGTTTGTCCTAAGAAAGTAACATGAGCCACTTGCCACGGCAAAGTGTGTCACTCGCTTAATGTGAATGCACACTGAGAAAGCATTGCGAAACACATTGTGTGCCTGGCCCAGAAATGTTATGACTTCATGCAGCGTCAGTGAGGAAGGGAATTTCTGTTTTCAGCGGAAAAAAATGCAGAACTGGCCTATCAGGGAAGTAGCCCGGCTATCATGTAAACATGACATGACAGAAAGAAAGTCGTTGATGAGAGGTGTTTTAAGGGGCTGGACGGGTAAAGAGAGGAGAGGATGGCAGAGATAGATGCACCACAAGAGGGCTCTGTGTCCGTCACAGATAGAGGACACACTCGCTAAAGTCTCTTTAGAATTTGGGAGCTTTTCTCATCAAACACTTGTAATGCCAGCTGAACAAGAGGCCCGACTAATCAACTCGGAGGTAGGTGTCCCTCCCCGTGTGTATGGTCTGATCCAGGCCTGCTAATAGAGTGCCAGGAATCACTGGATTAACATGACAAAGATGTCGTCTGATCCTCAAAGAAAGACCAGATAGGAAAGAAGTAATCCTCAAACAGCTCACATTAAACCAGGCTTGTGTTTCATAAGAGATGCTACATTCGTGTTACACATGTATCTGCAACGTTTTGGGTTTAAATGAGGGCACCCACTTTTCATATTCCAGAGTTTACTAGATACTAAGATTTACTTTTCCACCTTTTAATCTGTATCTTTGCTGCATCCTTCACAGGGCCGGTGCATATTGGTCAGCATTACTGCAAATGTGTTAACTAAGTGGCTAATGTTCAACTCTTGTTCCTTGGCCAGATAGTAATTTATCCTTTAATTAACAATGAAACAGACAATGTGTCGATAAAGAACATTTGAAGGCAGGCGACACATAAGATTAAGATTAAAACTTAATCACATAAAGCAGCAATATAAAGGATGGCATGCTTAATAAACTATGATAAACAGGACATAAATTCAAATCATAGTTATGGGTAATCATTATATCTATGCTTCTCTAATGTTTCCTCTTTTTTGCCACTATACTTCACTGCAGACCAATCCAGGATCCAAAAAGTGATGAAAATGCACCTATTCCACACAATAACACAATTAATAAAGTGACATCACTTTGAAAATGTTACCTCCTTTTCATCCTTTGAGTAAACACATGTAGAAAATGTTCCTCAGAGAAATTAGCTTCCAGTTCCTAAAGAAAGTTCACACATGGCCAGTTAGACTGAATACTCTCTCAGAGATCACATGTTGTACGCAACATGCCCTTGTGTTAAGTTGGCTTGTTTTAGTTCATCATTCTAGTCTTTGTAACACAGTCTACATTTCTGTGCGACACTGGATCTCAGCAGATTGGAAAATGAGGCAGAATGGTCAGCCTTGTTTAAAGTGATGACAAGCTGAAAAAGCAATAGAGGGGCAGAGAGAGAGAAAAAGAAATAGAGTAAAACCAAGAGATGACAGAAAGTGAGGCAGAGGTCTGTTTTTATTGGACTGTTTCTGGAAGCAACAAATGTTCCCTTAGCTTTACTGGGGAAATTTCTCCCACAAAGATTTTTACAGACTATACTACAGAATGAGAAGAGAAGAGCTAGTTTTGCTGGCGTTTTCTTAACAGAAACCTGTTTAGAGTGTTAAGATTCATTTCGAGAGAAGAGAAAAATAGACCTGTAACTTCTGTATGAGCTGACATTTGCAGAACCAAAAACAAATAATGGGGATTTCCATTCAAATAAGCCCTGTCCATAGGCCATTTAGCTGGCACACTTCCGAAAGCTGACAGAGAATGTTTCATAGTTATGTCATGGAAATGAACAGTAGTCCACTGTGTGACTCTCCAAGCAGGGATTTTGTTACCATAACAATGCACTCATTTGGCTAAACGTTTCATTGTTTAAAGCTTTCCATGTAGTGTAGCTGGGTGGCCTGCTGATGACAGGGGTCATCTTGTAATTGGATAGTGCAGGTTGAGACCGTCAGTGGAACAACACAGGCAAAAAGTTTCCCCTCAGGAGCACTCAGATGATTTCCACATGAAAGATTGCTCATAGTGACATCTTGCAAGAAACACATCAGTTTTGTGGTTTACCAGCCTACCATCTCTACCATTACGAAAATACACACAAACCCTGTAGCATCTCCTTAAAAGGTCAGAGGACCACAGGACCTTTCCCTGTTCTCTTTTCAGCTCGTCCCTCATTTGTCCACGGGCGTGTTCCCCCGGATGACAGTTGCGTCATCCCCCCCCCCCCCCTGTTCCTCTCTATCCACTCCTCCCTGATGCCACAGACAGGTGTGAGGTGTACTGACCTTGCATTGCATTGACCTCCTTACCTGAGGGGTAGTCAGGGGTCTCCTCCTCCTGCCACTCTTCATTCTTTTCTTCCTGCACCTATAGGCCTGCCTTCCACCTGCTCCAACACCATCTGCCTCCGAGGAATGAGTTTGGATCTGTAGGGGGTAAACAAGGCAGGTAGTAGGGGGAAGGGTGATTGGGGTAAAAGATCAAGAATGACCAAGATAAAGTGGGGTTGGGAGATGGGGGATGGGACAAATGCAAAAGAGTCACACATCTCCACTAGTGAATGCATTGAGTATGTGAGTGAATAACAGAGCAAAGAGTCAGAGAGAGTGAGACAGACATATGATACGCCACAGCCCACCAGTTTTCTTTGTTATTCCCCTCCAGCAACTGACAGACAGGACAATAGCACCTGGCACTGCTCCTTCTCTCTCCTTCTATCGCTCCTCCCCTCCTTTTCTCTGCATTCTCCTCATCTCTCACTCTCCGGCTCCATTTGTCTCCACGTTGTGCCCTGAAAGTCCTCCGGATAAGTTTTAAATGTGTCGTGGAAGTTTTAAATAAAGCCAACAAAACCTCACAATCATGTGTTTTGGTAATTATGTGCCTGGACGACTCTAACCCAAGTTTCCGCTCTTATCTCTGTGCCTTGAGCAAACACAAGGCCAAGCTGTGAACCATGGGGAAAAGAAATGCAGCATGTGGAGCATTGTGACTACAGAGTAAAAATTAATTTTGCAAAAAAGGAATTGAACTCTCTCGCACTCTCATAAATGCCACTTCACCCGTGTGCTTGTGTGTCCCATCACCTGCCCTTTCATTCCCTGGACTCTTCCCACTCTCTTTCCACCCAAATATCCTCAGATGCGCAGTTGGTCATTCTTAAGGCTGCTGAATGCTTCAAAATAAGCACTCTTTGAGATATAAGGAAGCTCTTTTCTGGCAGCCAGATTGGAGGGTGTGCATGAGCAAAACATTTCATTCTACAGCTAACAAACCAACGCTCAGCTTCAGCTACTTCTACCATCTCGTTTCCTGTTCAACCTTTTAATAGGTTTGAGAAAAACATCTGTGACAGTGTCCTTTGTCTGCATTTATTACTAACACTTTTGTTATACTCTCATCTTCCAATTCTTGCTGTCCAGATTACAGCTGCAGCTAACAATTATTCGGATTACCGATTCATCTGCTGATTATTTTCTTGATTAAGTGACCGTTTAGTCTATGAAATGAAGGGGAAAAAATGCCCATCACACACAAAATAAGTCCAAAAGGACACATTGCTTGTTTTTTATTATTATCACATGACAAAGAAAGCAGCAATCTTCATAACTGAGGAGCTGTAACCTGTAAGTGTTTGGCTTTTTTGCTCGATAAATGAATTAAACAATGACTCAGATGCATTTACTTTCAAATGCTTTATCAGTTTAAATTAATTGTTGCACCTCTAGCTCAGACATGAGCCTCACTGTTCCCTGATGCGTTTTATCACTAAATATGTCCTTAGGCCCGCTTTCAAGTGCTTAGGAAGGACTTAACAGAACATTTTTGTTGGTGGATCATTTTTAAATATTACATAGGTAAACAAATGGCATCTGCAGCAAGGCCAGGGAGATCAAAAAACAGAGAAAATTCTATGAAGATGAAGCAAATTCCATTTATGCATTTGCATAGAAAGCATAAAATAACTCCAAATGATAGCAGCTATTTTCTTTTTCTTAATGTCATCCCTCTCTACAATCTCTCCTTCTCTTCTTGCTGTACTTTGACATTTGACTAAAAGTTACGAGTGACCAGGCTGATGTTGGTTTATTTGAAATATCCAGAAACATTGTTCTGGTCCTCTGTATTTGTCTCTTCCTCTTTACTTTTTTCTCGTTCTGAACTCTTCACCCCATGGTTGCACTTCTGACTCTCTGCTTTGGTTCCCCACACTGAGCACAAAGACTCATTCACACACTCATACACCTGCCCTGTATTTAAACACACACCCTCACATATTAGTGTGTAGATGAAATCTGTTTCTCTGTTGCCTTAGTCGAGGTCAGACAGACCTTAGGTCATTTAAATACATGATCTAATAGAATAGATTTTATCAAAACACTACATATGTTATATAACTAGATATACTGTGTAGCAAGCTGGAAAGAAATGTTTTAACTATTGAACAGGGAATATTGTGTACGAGTGGGAAGCAAGGTATGGAAGGGCCCCTTTCCAAACTAACACCCCTGAGACCTATCCATTGTCCAGCCAACATCCTCTTTGTGTGTGTGTGGGGGGGGGGGGGCAGGATGTCCCTGACATCTCTCAAAAGCAACTTTACCTCCCTCCACACCCTGCACACCCATTCCTGTGCATTGTTTCCTACGGAGAAGCAAGAGGGAGAGAGAAGGAGTTTGTGTGTGTGTGTGTGTGTGTGTGTGTGTGTGTGTAGGTGTGTAGGTGTGTGTGTGTTGGTGTGTAGGTGTGTGTGTGTTGGTGTGTGTGTGTGTGTGAGAGCGAGAAAAAGAAACAAAGCAAGGTAGTAAATAGGTGCGCACATAAAGGAGACAGAGAAAGAGTTCAGATGGGAGATATTGTTATGCAGCAGAATGTGAGAGTTTGTCCAAGACAGGGGAGTCAGACAGGCAGACAGAAGGTGGTGGTGGGGGTGGGGAGGCTCGGCCAGAGATGACAAAGGGACTGAAAGGAGGAGAGGAGAGATGGAGGGATAATGGATGATAATGTGAGAAACAGGAGAGGAGCCAGTGGAAGAGATTATCTGATCTGACTGCTCTCCATACAGCAAAGACACAGTGGACACACAGAAAAACACAAGCCAAACAGGAGAAAAGCGAAAAAACTCAACAACAGGCTTTCTGCCCTTTTCTTTCCCTTTGTCCCCCAACACTTTGCCTTACTTTACTTTGCTGCTTAAATACAGCTCAGAACAGTGGGTGGGTAAGAAGCCAATTTCTTGTCAGCATGTTGTCAAGAGCACCAGTGAATATACATTAATCTAATTTTCGTGGCATGAACTACATTCCTCAAATTTGGCACGGAGTCTGTTTTGGAGGCTGTCGTGGATTATAATGTCTGTCCACATTTAGCTGAATACCACTGCAGCAGCTAATAAACATTAAGTAAGGCGATCATACAGTATCAATACCACAGTGGGGCAGACTATGAAAGATGCTGAAACAATCTGGCCTTTAGTGACCAATTTGTCAAACCACAAGGAATACTATATTTCATACATACATACATAACAGAACATCTTTCACAATGTGCATCTACTTCCTTGGCCAACCAGGTATGTTTTCCCAGCATGTCAGAACTCTGCATCCACAAAGCCAGAAGGCCCTGGCTGTGACACAGAACAAAGGTTATGATGTGTAACCGTTGTTCTATGAAAACAGAGCACTTTACTAAGTTTCATGACTGTAGGTGACAAAAATCTGTTATTACCCCACATAGCCCACAATGTGATGCCAACACAACCTGATTTGACTTTGCATAACACAGCAGGCAGCTCTACACTGCACACCACTACTTCAACAAAAAGCACCCTCATTTATCCGGAGGACTTTCAACCTACTATTATTCAAAGATACAATCTGAAAAGGGTCAGTAGTGCCACTCTCCAACAATCATGCAAAAAATAAAGTAGACACTTGGCAGGATACCATTCTGATCCCACTGCACACCAATATGGTGCCACATTTCCTTAAAGGAATAGTTAGACATTTTGGGAAATATGCTTATTCGTGTTCTTGCCAAAAGGTAGATGAGAAGATTGATACCACTCTCATGTCTGTACAGTAAATATGAAACTACAGCCGGTAAGATTGGCTTAGCTGAAAGACTGGAAACAGGGGGAAACAGCTAGGCTGGCTCAATCCTAAGAAATCAAAACATGCATACCAGCACCTCTAAAGCTCATTAATTAACTCGTTATTATATATAATATTGTTTGTTTAATCCATACAAAAACAGAAGTATAAATGGATTATTTCTTGGCTGGGACCAGCAGGGCTACCAGCGGAGACTCCAGGAAGTCACTGGTTCTGGCATGACATGAAAGTGGAATCAATTTTCTTATCTAACTCTCATCAACAAAGTAAATAAGGGTATTTCCCAAAATGCTATACTATTCCTTTAAAGCTCTTGATCCATATCCACCTGTATCCAGCAACCTGCACTGACAACCCACCCAAAGATCAGGATTGGACTCATGTAAAGGAGATTGCTTGGTCAAAAAGGACATAAACTAATAACTGACCCACCACAGTGTGAACAGTAACAAATGGCTATGGCTTACTACAGGGATATCATGGGTCATAAAATCTTCGGTGTAAAAAGAGTCCTGTGTTGGGGAAAAGATCCACCCCTTCTCTCAAGAAATGCAACCCACTTTAATGTATAAAACACATTAGCTGAGCTAAGCACAAGTATCTGAAGCTGGGGAGGCAGTGACATCAAATAGCTCTGCCTGTCTGCTGCTCTGTCTGGTTCTGTGGGATGCTGGGTACTTGCCCAACTATTTGTCTGCCTGACTGTGCTTTGGCTTACTGTGTATGCACACTTCAGTTAGCAAGTCAATGATGACATTGTCATGTCTGAATTTAGAAGCTGAATGAAGGGCATCTCACTGCACGACACACAGTTGAGATAATGTATCTCACATGTAGCGCTAACTAACAAATGAAAGTCCATCAAAGAGGCTTGAACAGGCAACAACATGAATACTTCATGATCAGATTCACAAATGCTGATTGTTAAAGACTAGATTAAGGTAAAATGTCAGGTTTTCTGGTTCACTATAATTCTGTGCGAGTTGACCAGGGGAACGTTTTGGTAAACATGCCTCCAAGGCAGATGGGGGGGCAGAGGTTGGCTAAAATGGTGACATACCATCGTAATTTGACCATGAGAACTTTTCCATGTGGGCTACAGTGTGCACTTGACTGCTTGAGTTGCTGAGCACATATTTTGTGTCTGCAGATATGAGTGCAGACGCATGTGTGCGTTCAAGTATGTGCATCTGTGCGTGTGTGTGGGCTGCGTGAATGTGTGCGTGCGTGTGTGTGTCTGTGTTTAATCCATAGACAATGAGGGATGTGTATGATGTTTCTTGGGCTTCAGCCTTGATGACAGAAGTGCTTTTCCATTAAACTACCCTGCCTCTTTGTCTCTCTTCTTTCCTCCCTCCTTTTTTTCTCTCTCTCTCTCCACCTGTCTTTTTTCTCTCTGCTTCCATCTTTCTCTGCTGTCTCTCAGTCATCCACCTCACCTCTCCATCTTTTTCCAGCCTTGGTCCCCTTTATGCTACTTCTCCTCACACTTTACCCATCTAATTTCACTCTCCTCCTGCTTCTCCCCCTCCTGTCTCGCTCTTGCTGTACGTTTTCAGGCCTCGTATGTGCTGACAGCCCCAATGAGGTGGTCCACTGGCAGACATCTGAAAAATGTACTAGGGAGAAATTCCATGATGCAGAAACATGCACTTAGAGTTTCAACACTTAGGTGCACTAAAAGTCAGACCCAGCACAGACAGTGTGTGTTGTGGTATATGCTGTCAAAAAGATTATCTGTCTGTCTGAAATGATCTGCCATCTAGAAACGCAGACAGAGACTTATCAAAACAACACACACACATGCTTTCAGCGGCATGATGCTTGACTGTCTTGCTGTGATGCAACAAGACAGAAAAAGGTAATCTGACTGCATGTGATTTGTGTTTTTTAGTTATTTTATGTACGTGACTGGTAGCACACCCAGAAATTGTCTGCAGCCCAATTAAAAGCAGGCGATGCTCAGAGGAAATGAGATAAACGTGAGGTAAATCAAGACTACACATAAGGTGTTAGTTGTATGCTGATGCACAAATAATCTATGCTGTTGCATTATTATCTGCCTGTGCGTGCATGTGTGTTTGGGTGTCATGACGTAATTTACAGCTTTTAAGCGATTGTGTCTTAAAAAAGGTTTGCAGTGTCAACTGTCAAAAAACAAAGGAAGAGAACTGTATGTGTGCATGTTATGTCTGCGTGTGAGAGTGTATGGGAGTGAAACGGACACACAGGATATCATATACAGCCTTTCAGGAAGAGCCATTGTCTGTCAGGAAGGTTTATACTGTCAACCGTGCCAAAATAACAGAATAGCTATCCCAACAGAAGTGTGTGTGTGTGTGTGTGTGTGTGGGGGAAACCAATTAAACTCACGCTCATACACCCATTAGCAACACCCCTCTAAAAGAGTGAATGAATACAAACCTAGTACATCACATCTAACAGCAGATATGTAGATATTGGGATTGGATGAGTGCAATTTAGTTTCTCTGTAAAACTGCATAAAGGCCAGGTCACACCAACATTTAAAATGGTGATATTACTGGTAGACAGACATGAGTTGATGATACAAATACATCTGTTACAATTCTGTGAACACTTATTCCAAATAGAAGCAAATATCCCTCTAATGTAGGACATCATCTAGACTTTTTTACACTGTCTCTGTTTTATAATTTTATCAGCTGTTGCAGGTGATGTTATTAACATAGATTAACTTTAAGGCCTCGGTTCTACAGTTGTCAGCCTGTACTTTCCACTTGTCTTTTAAACCCATCATATTATTTTAGCTGTGACATGTTACAGCTACAAGAGGTCCCTACATAATGTGCAGCAGAGCTTTTAGATTAGAACACTTGCTTTCAGCCACAGTGAAAGTGAGCCCTATGGAGCCACAGAAAGCATCATTAGAGCTTTGAGGTATGCAAAAGACCTTCATCCATGACAATAGGACCAGAGGAGCAGTGAGCTGCTTTAATTGCCTGAAGCACTCTGTCTATGGTCTAAACCTTTAGACTGCCACATCCACCATTTCAATCAGCACTCTTAGTCACTCTTTTCACTCTTGCTCTCGTTCACTCTGTGCCTCTCCCTCGAACTCCCCCTCTTCTCTCTGTCCTTTTCCCTCTCTCTTAACTAGATCTCTAATTCTTTGGCTTTTAGGTCTTTATTCCATTCAGCCTCTCCTGCGAAACCAGCTAACTAATTCATCTCCAGACAAATTGCCAATCAGCTGCGGACAAAGAGAAGAGGAGAAAAGAGACTGGTCTTCAATAGAGTCGATCGCTGTTTTACTAAACGCTCCTTCAGAAGAAGAGGGGAGGCTGATGAGATGGGGGAGGGAAAGGGGAGAGTGTGTTTAAATATGTGTGTTTGTCTGTGTGTCCGTGGGGTGTGTATAATTTTAGTTTGTGGGGGTATTTGTGAGTGTCAGTGGTAGTGTATGTATGTGTGTGTGTGTGTGTGTGTGTGTGTGTGTGTGTTCATTAAAACGGTGTGTGTCCCCATCACCCCCTCCTGCCAGGGTTCACCACTTTCTGTATGTGGAGGTTAACGACCTTGCCATCCAATCACATTCTCCTGTCAGGGCCCTGTCGCCAACAGCAACAGGTGGTCTGGCCAATTGGTATCCTGCAGAGCGGAAAAGTAGGGGGAGAAAGAGACAGGAGGATGAAGGATGGAGGCGGAGTGAAAGGAACAGACTGGATCATGAGAGCGTAGTTTCCCCAAAATAATTCACTCTTAAAACACTTTTATCCACAGGCCTGTCGTCCAGGTTCTTAAACTCTGACCATAGACCCACATGACATTCTTTGTTCGATTCATTAAGTAAATCCAGTTCTCAGCACTAATGTGGACCCACCTGCAGCTGACACATAGAACCCACCCCCCCACCTCCTGTGCCTGTAATTTCAAGAAACCCCACCTTATGTGAAAAACAGAGTGACAGTTTATTTGTGTTACAATGCTGCAGCTCTCCATTCACAAGCTAGCTTGTGATGAATGACATGCCAGAAATGGCATGGAGTCCCCACTGTGTACACTGATCTGATTTGAAATGCCAAGACTGCACCCAAAGCAAGAATGAGTGCTGCTAACCTGAGACAATTCTCAACCCAGATTTCTCCAATTCCACATCCCCACACCAACCCAACCCAGATCTGGCAAGCATAGATACAAGCCAAAGCTGGCTCACATTTCACTCTCCAGTGCCAGAAAACAGTCAAGTGCACCGATGCTCCTCAGAGCTGAGCCATAATCGGCCTGACTCAGATGCTACCTGTGGAGCAACTTTAGCCCAATTATAATCATGTCGAGGTGTCATATGACTGAGTGACTCCATGTCCTGTCCAGTAACATGGCCAGCAATGGCTATAATCTGAAAAGTGGGCATTTGTTTCTTAATGTTTAAAGCATTCTTAAAATACTTAACTAATGAAGATATTCATTTATTAGAGAGGGAATTTATGACTGGGTGTAATTTAGGATTTTATTAGAATATACTCTAGATTTCTGCAAGAGTAAAATGAATAAAAGTCTCTTGAAAAGAAGCAGAAGAGGGGACAATCACACACTTAAGTAAATAGATTATTGGTGGCTACATCTGAAATGTCATGGAAAAAACAAGCCTTTTTCTTAACCAGATTGACATAGCTACATTTCCGCTGGAGAAACCTGATGCTTTGCCTATATACACACGGATTATTCGGGTGTCAAACAAGGTCTATACAAGAGTGCATGTGCATGGCAGTCGTTAGACAGGGAAAGTGTCACTGTGACAGCTTTTTGGTCGGGACTAAAGAAAGGATCACTACTTATACCTGTACAAATGTAAACACAAGCTAAACCACGCCTGACCAGAAATCACTTTATCACTTTATAAACTTGTGCTTAAAAACACATATGATGGGAGAACCTCGATTGCCGACAGCCACATGTCTAAGTGGGTTTTACAGAAACCAACAAGTTGCAAAGCAAGTGATTTCCTCCCTTAACTCGAATTTCCCTATAACCTGGTTCCTTCTGTGTATGTAAACACAGAGAATCTCACAGCGACGCACAGGAAGAACATGTGAGAAAGGATGGAGGAAAGGAGGGGGCAGGAAAAGAGAGGGTGGAGCAGCGACAGGTTTAATAGCTCTTGTCAGATAATGATCACAGTGATCTCTTTCTCTTTTACTCTCTTTCTTGTCCTCCCTCTGTCGAACTCTCTTTCTCTTTAGCCACTAATTAAGCAGCCAACAGACTCATAAAAAGACGAAGGGAAGAGAAAAGAGGAAGGAGAAAGGCGGCATTAGTCTAGGCTGAGCGCCCATGTCTCGTTAGATGGAGAGGGAGACTGAGAGTGACTGAGAGCTCCAGCATCTGTTTGATCATTAACTCACTCAGCCAGACGTGGCTATAAAACCTGTCACCCCGCCTCTCTTTTTTTTGTGTAATCATTCACAATTATTGAACTCTGTAATATCTGTCAGCCGCTGCCTTCTATTTGTTTTGTCTGTGAACTTGTCTATCTTTTCTGTCTTCGTCAACAGTGACAAAAGGGGAAATCTCATATCAGCTTCTGGTTTTTGTTCACACACACACACACACGCACACACACACAGACACAGACACACACACCCCTTCCTCCGTCTATACAGGCACAAGACAGTTATAGGAAGAAGATAATGTATCACTGCTATGACTTTAGCGTCGTGTTTAATACAACAGAACAGACCGTCCGTAGGGGAGGAAATATGTTCTTTTTACATGGTTGTACATTACACACATGCACACTTTTTTACTCACACACCAGATTGTGTAGAGAGAGAGAGCGAGAGCGAGAGCGAGAGCGAAAATGAGGTGATTAAAAAGGAAAGAAGGAAACAGTAACAATAACAGCAAGTGACGAAGGTGAGGAAAGCAGAAAGACAGGGGTCAAATTAGAGAAATTCAGAAATTGAAATTATAACCAGATGTTCTAGATGGTGAATGCAGTCTATAGGCCAAGACAGAGAGTGGTGGAGGAAAGGGGGCAGAAAAGCTAAAAATATAGGGAGAGGGAGGGGGAGAGAGAGAGAGGGAGAGAGAGAGAGAGAGAGAGAGAGAGAGAGGAAGGAAAGAGGGATTTGGGCCTGTTTCCCAAATGTAATTAAATGTAGGAAACGAGGCAGACTGGATGTAGACCCCAGAGCTCCTGCTCTCACCATTAACCCCCTACTAACTGTGCCTGTAGGTTTGTCAGATGGCACAGAGCACACAGAGGAGTGATATATATGCACCGTTTCCCCTTAGCCCCTTTACTGTGTCTGCAATACATATCCCATTGTTACAACCCAATCTAAATGAGATCAATACTCACATGTGCTTTTCGAATTTTCCTCAAATAGTTGATTCTGTAAACTAAAGTCATCTCAGTGGAGGGGAACTGGGAGTTTTTCCAGTGTAACGGTCAACTTTTTAGGGTCTATGGTCTAGGGTCTATGGAGCACAACTGCAGGGGATGGTAATGCAAAGGGAAAGAGAAAAAAAAATCAAGACTTCGTATTTGATGACACGTGTTTCCCCATGAGTAGATGCTAAGCAGCTTCATGGAAACAATGAAATGTGTCCAACACTGTCAACTGTGTGGAAATAATATCAATACTTAATGAAGTCTCTTATTCTAATACAACCGCATTGTGCAGGTTTCCATAAGTTTGGGGGAGCAGCAGAGGCCGAGAGATCCTGACTTGTAGTTGCTTGTATGGACCAAGGAACTAGATCTTACATTTCCCATAATGCAACTAACAGAACCTTTTTGCTGTAAAAGCCCGCATTTGTCAAAATGCATCATGATGAGCTTGCTGTTATGCACTAACCGCTTTTTTTTTTGACCCTGTCTCCTGTGGAGCACTCCAAGTAGATGAGGAGATGTAGGTCTATCATTAACTCGACTTTTGGCATAGTTAGCTATTATTAGCAAGTAGACTTATTTAGCAAAGCAAGCAATGTCAATGTTAGCGTTTCATTATTCTCCACGATGTTGCTTCTGTGCAAATTGGATGCATTTAAAAAAGGCAGTGATGGCGACCAAACACTTACTAGGTAATGACCAGATGGGTTTTCAGCTGTTTACTGTCACATAAGAGAAACTTCATAATGACAGCAGAGCTTTTAATCAAAGTTAACACCAAACATTTAATGACCCAATCATCGGACTCCACCAGGATTTAGAACCTTTTCTCAGACTGTTAAAAAATATGCTTCTCTTCATGCTGGTTCAGGTAAGGACAGATGGAAACATTTAACAACCAGATTATTATTATACACCAGACGAAACTCTTCACATCACCAGTAGCATTTAGACAGTTAGAACTTTTCTTCTATGTCTGTATTTCTCTTTCACACTCTCTCCTTTTTGCAGTTTCTGTCTTTTGGTCTCAATCATTCTCTAATTATAGCATTATATTGTTTTGTATCTTGTTCTCACAGTCGGTCTCTGTCTGTAGCAGGTTCAACCTGTTAGCTTTGTAAGCTTCACTGAACAACAACAACAACAACAACGGCATTATAATCAGCGCTTTTTGCTTAATTCAGTGAGTATCAGTTCACGTTCTGATCACAGCTGTTACTCTGCTCCTGCTCTGGGCCAGATCTGAAAGTTGATCTTTTCATAGTTTTCTTTGATTGATTATGTTAAAAAACAAATTCCTGTGTCCCTGTTTAAATGTTACAAGAAATTACGTTCTCCAATTTCAAGACTGACATTGCTGTGATGTTTATATCTACCAGCTGTTCATTTTGCTGTGTAGAGATCTACTCTCTCTTTAAGGAGGCGGTTTACTCCACTAGAATAGCTTGTTATTCTTCATTTTCACAGTTCTTCCTGGTTTATTCTCCTAAAAATGGGAACGATGCGAGACCTCATTTAGTCTTTTTTGTCTCCGTTTTACCAGCTCTGGCCAAGGTTACATCTCACCCCAATCACAAATGCACTCACAATAAACACCCTGCCAGACAGACACACACACACAGTCCACCCAAGCTTATGGCTATCACTATTATTCACAAAATGTCCAAACAAACATCCCTCACACTGAGTAGGTCAGAACCAGGATCAACAGTGAAGGTGACAGCGGGTCAGTGAGTGTGAGTGTGTGTCGAGCTGGTGCCTGGTTTAATGGTATGAAAGCACATATATGGTATGTCAGGGTATATGCAGGAATCCTGAAGTTAGATTCCATACATTTTAAGACCGTTTCAACATATTTTAAGACTGCAACGCCACAAGCTGTAACTTGTTATCAGCAACACATCTTACATTTACAGTACTATACAAGTAAATTTTTTAAAGTAGTGACTAACCCAAAGGCAAGGTTTATTAAAAGTAAATATAGTCACACACTCACATTAACAAAACATTTCTGTTTGGCCTAAGAAATACAACATTGGCCATGAATTATATTAAATTATATAGGCCTTAACAGTCTGTCTGAATCTATGATACCTCAAAAATAATACCTCATAAAATTCCGATTAATACCTTTTAATACTTTTTAAGACCCCGTGGATACCCTGTATGTGCTTGACTACCTCGTCAAAATCAGCCAAAATATCAAAATTTTATGTGAAAACCATAAATCCTACCATCCCACCAATGTTTAACAAGTGTCGCTCAGATCCTAGCCTTTATAAACAGATAATAAAAGTTATAAATCTTGACACTGACACCCCCCCAACACACACGCTTGCAACTGTATTTTCTCTCCGCAAAAGAACAAACCATGTAATATTTATTAGCAGGTTTATGAAGGAAAAGTGTGACAACAGGGAATGAGACGGAGACTAGAGGGGGTTTTCCTGAGACTTTGTCCACTCAGGATGCCGGAAGCCAAACCCTTCCGTTTAAATACACACACACACACACACACACACACACCCAATGGGAAAATAAGCAGACCTGAAGCAGTGTGATTCTCTTAATCTTCATCAAGTCCTCTGTGCCTGGTTCTGCATGACCCCATGCTCATACACACATACCCACATGCATTCAGATCAACAGAATATGCAGCACATTCTTACACATTCAGTCACACATTTCTGAAGCCTAGCTTCATTAACTTATCTCCTATAAGGCAACACAGAACATTTTTAACACACACTTAAAATGATTATTATTTATCTCTTTTGCATTGTGTGTATTAGACGTATGAGCTCATGAAAACTTGTATGTGCTAGCATGTGTTTTGGTGTACATGCATGCTTGAAAGTGTGTGTGTTTAAGTGTGCATGTGCGTGTTGGGGGAAATGGGCTAATTTGTCTGTGTATCCTGACCGTGTTCATATGCGCTGCTGCCACTGCTTTAATGAGGAACACATTTGGGCAGATATTACTTCCACATGCCGTTGAGACGGGAGGGGGGCTTTTAGAATACAAACAGCGCTTATTCAGCACACACTTGGACAAACACTTACACTGGTCTTTTACCTTTTATAATTGTGCTTGATCTTTAGAATTGTTGGGAAAGCTGTGGAGGTACCTGGGAGGCTGCAGCAGCAATATAACAAAGAAAACATCAATAATCTGGAGTCTACAGCCTGTGCAGTCCTCAGTACAAACTTATTTATAATAGAATAAACATGTTTTAAGCAATGCAGACACAGGTGAAACACTGAAAATTAAGAATAACCTCTTTTATTCAGCAATGTTTACTACCAGCTTCCTTGCCATAGAAGACACAATTAATAACGCTCTGCGTACTGCACAATTAATTGTTAAAGGTGTCTTTATTAACTACATTAATGAAGCACTGCCTAGGAGGAACAGACCAGTGTAAAGATAGCCTAAATGTGAAAATTAAAGCTATTGTTATACCTTGCCAGCCAACCCAATTACCAGACAAGAATGCTGATTTTGGATTTTGGATTCTGCACAACCCTGGATTATACATTCAATAAAGTTTTTTAATGTTCATCGCCAACTTTTTTAGAATTATATTTCTCTACAATATCGGGGCATGGCAGCTACAGTGAAGTTAAGGATGGGGAAAGATTGTGGTTATGGAAAATAAACAATGGTTAAATACAGTTAGCATTAGGCAAGTTTACGGCAAGATCATGGTCTCCCAATCTCCCTCATGAAAGTCAGAGGCACTGAATGTCCATCCAGCACCAAGACCTACACACCGTTACTTTCTGCTTCGCTACATAAAGGACACACGTTACTTCCTGCACTGGCACTTAACATTGAACATGGCATTGGACGTAATTTGTGAGGTGAAGAATCGTTCAATATAAACTTAATTCCCAGGGATATTAGGCAGTACAACAACAAGAGTCTGAATACATTCTAAAATTGGAAAGAGAGATGAAATAGTACATTTGAAACCACCAGGACTCAGGCTGTTTGGGGGGCCATGGGGGAAGAAATAAAAAGGGCACCAGTGGTATCCAAGTGCAGTATATGGCACTGTATTGCATTTTCTCCACTGGAAGGGAACCCTAGAGTGCACTTTATCATGTTGCCATAAGTGACTTTTTTTTTTTTTTACAATTTTAGACTAATTGCCTTCAAGGCGGAAAGTTGGACAAAGAAGAAAATGCACACAAGAAACCAGGTTATTAAAGGCAACATTTGGGGAACATGTTTTCTACCACAATCCTCTCAAGCTTGCATCACGGTAGTTTGTGTGCAGTGGATCACCCACCTAATGACAAACATTCATTCATAATCAAGGACAGCCTTCATCCAAAACCACTTAAATCAAGAAAATAAAACACAAATGACAAAATCACAATTGAATGACAGAGTGAGGCATGAAGGAAGGAAAAGAGGCAGAGGTTGTGAGGGAAAGAAAGGAGGGAGGATTAGATAAAGGAGTAGGGAGAAGAGAAGAAGAGAGAAGAAGTCAAAAGGAAGGAAAAAAAACAGAGAAGCTAAGAGGGATAAAATGACTCAAGGATTGTTGTTTTTTTTGGTTATCTGAGGGAATGCAGAGAATTGAGCCACGGGACATGTGAAATAGTGCAGACCTACACCCTGAGCCAGTTGACTTCCCCTGGAGGAGAAACATGGTGAGGAGAAAAAGAAGTAGGGAGGAAAGGAGCGCCAAGGGCAATGTGGTTTTAAGATAACTGTTAGAGAGAAGATGGAGAAAAAAGTAAGAGATTAATCACATGGAGGACTTGAGAGTATGAGGAGGAGGGGAGGAAGACGAAAAGGTTCGGAGGATATCATCCAGCAAGGGGACGAGGAGATGAGGGGGGAGGAGAGAATGAAGGAGAGAAGGAGGAGGGGGTCATTAAAGAGCTCTAATGACCTGCTGATTGACAAGGGGCCCAAACTCTGACCCCAAATTACTACAGAGCCTGAGAACCAGTCCTGTGTGTGTGTGTGTGTGTGTGTGTGTGTGTGTGTGCAGGCATCTGTGTGGTGCAATAGAAATGAGCATGCTCTACCCATGCTCATATTTGTGACACACATCATGAAATATTCACAGACACACACAAACATTTTAAAGGCTTTCCTTATTTGATTCTACCAATTGCATTCGAGCATACAGGATTCAAATATGCATTCTTCAACACACACTTCACACAGCCAGCTGTTACAGCTGAGAGGGAACTAAATCTTGCCAGCTGTCTAGCTCTCATTTTTTTTTTTTTGGTAAGCCTGCACATCATTACCAACTAACAGTCCATTTGTGAACATGCCCAAGGCTGCCAAATATCAGTATCACTAATCTGCATTCATATCTAGCTCAGAGATATATGTAACCAGCATACTTAATCAGCTATATTGTTAACATAGTAACAATGGATGGTACGACTACTTGTATGTGAAAGGGGTAGGTGGTAGTGACGAACACACAGATAAGTATCACCCACCTCTGCAAAGAGAATAGACCCCGCATGTCTACAAAGTGTTTTAGCAGCTTTCAGCTCATGGTTTTGGTTTTCCAGTCTGCAACTTTGCAGTTTTGGTTCACTCTCACCGCTCTCTTTAGCGTTGTTTTCAGATGCAGCAGGCAGTTTGTTCAGCGAAAAACATTGCTGATAAACCAAACACACGCTAGTGGAGCAAGCGATGCATTTAGTAGCCAACAAGCCATATTTCTTTCTAAGTTGGTGGAGACCAAAAACAAAACTTAAAGGCGAGTGAATACTGGACTTGCATTCGTCAGGTGCAAACGAATGGTGATGTTGCTCTGTATTTGCTGGATGTGTAAATAGGCAAAACGCTCTCCATAACAACTACAGAGGTGATAATATGTCAATGTCCCATTCACTGCTCGTTTCTGCTTCCCTGAAGATACATAGATCTACATAATTCATACCAATGTGAAACCTCACAGATGCAGCAGAATCCCTTGTTTTCTGCAAAAAATTCCACATTCATTTTATGTTCTCCTTCTCAAACATACACTCACACAAAGACACACATGCAGACAGTAAGATACAGAAGCAGCCAAACATTTGTAGCCAAATGAAGACCAGATGAAGCGGCCATGAGATATCGCTGAAACACATGTTCACACACACACACACCAGTTCTTAAGCCCGTGCCCATGCTTCATCTAGAGCTGTAACCACAGCTCTATTTCTCTTCTCATTTTCTATAATCCCTGTCCTTCTCTCATGCACACACAAATAGTCACACAGCAGGAGCAGCAGCACCGCTCCTTCATTACAGGGCTGTAAACTGCAGAAATCTGTTTGGGCCTGGTTAACATGCAATAAAACTCTGTTTTTCCACTCAATCCGCCTTTTTTTTTATGAGTAAACAAACAAAGTTGCCGTTGTTGAGAGATAGAATCACTCACTCATCGAATAAATGCCACACACATTCACAGAATGACGGGAGAATAAAAGTATTTCTGGATGCAAGATAAGTGAGGCTCATCATTATTGGTTTGTATTTTTAATGCTTAATTATAATTTGTGTTTATGTTTCTATTTAAGAATGCACAGTGCACATCAATTAACATGACACACCTACATCCATCATCTAAATGTGCCAGAATTAGACATATAGGCTAATTTTCATGTGCAGTTGTGTCGAGATTGATGGCATATAAAACACATTGAGAGATAAAAAGAAACAGATAATAGTCAAATAGTAACAGAGAGCAAGACAACAACAAAACCACCTCTTCAGCACATTCAATTGTCCAGTAACAACAGTTTTATAGATTTGGAGAAAGAGTTGAGAGATGGGATGTTCCTCGGTAGGTATCAGTCTTTACTTTCAATATAAAAACTTTGTATTATGAGAATCTGGTTGACAAATGGATCTTAAAAATACAATATGCAGAGCAATAACCTTCTATTGATTTCTGTATTACTTTGAGGGACTATGGTGCTTATTTAGCAGCTCATTTGCATTTTCTCTCCGTCTTTCTCTTTGCTGACTATTACCGGAAACACATTGTGAGCTGCCCCCATTGCAAAAGGACCCTGTTTACTATAAACCGTCAATAACACTGTCTTCATGCAGCAGAAAAAACAACATGTCTGAGTGCATGAGGGAATAAAATCTAGTTAAAAATGTATTCAAAAAATGAACGTGTTAAAAAAAAAAGGTTATTTCTAAAAGCCAAAATCCAAAACCAATAAGTCAAGATGAAACAAACAGCACCAGAGAGAATGTATGAATGACTGTGTGTGTGTGTGTGTGTGCGTGTGTAATGGATAGGAGAATTTGGCCAACAGCACAGTATGACCTCATTGCTTGCCTGATTTCTCAGCGTTCACAGTTTTACACAAGCTTAGGATCAGGTTGACGTAGAATGCTAGGCTAGTAGGCACATACACACACACTTCATCATTCCACCACATCTTTCAACTGCTTAAGAAAGCTATTTTCCGAAGCTCAGACAAACCACAGACTAATTTGGGAGTACAATTTTGTGGCTGTTGACACATAAACACACACACAGACGCACACACACTTCCACAGCAGAAAACATACACACACGCATCCTTGCTGCAGGAACACACCAGCCTAAGTGCACCCAGATAACATCTTAAAACAACTATTACTTGTGGTGTGTGGTGTGGGATAAGTACTGAGAAGCGACAACTTTTACCTAAAACAACACACAGGAAGGGAAATAGGCAAGAGAAGAAAAGAAGTGGAATCTGACACAAGAGGGTGAAGAAGAAGAGGAGGTATAACAACAAGGAGTGCATTAGGTCAAAGCTACCTTACTTTGCAACCTCCTCCTTTGTAACACAGAAATAAATGGCCTCCTGGTCTTTACAGTCTAAAAAGTGCAAGACCGCATAACTCAGCCAACTAGCTTTTGTGAACCCTGATCCAGATTTAGACCAAAGAAGCCAATCTCAGATTCCTGTGATGAGAATCTATTTAAGTGTAATTATGGAATCATTGAAACGATACAGAAAAACCTCTCACTTGAAGTGTTTGCAGTTTCCTCATTTTAATGTAAATTCAATCATTTTTGTGTATATATATATATATATATATATATTTGTTACTTTCTATTTTTGTTTTGCATCCTGCACTTACTATACCTGTTGCTCTTTTTGCACTCTCACCTTTGCTGCTGTAACACTGCAATTTCCCCACTGATGGACTAATAAAGGATTATCTTATCTTATCTACTGTATTGCACTTGTACAGTATATCATGGCAAAGTGGTTTGTATTCAAATGTTTGATGATCCATAAAAAAAGGCAAAAGATGCAAACTTCATGCACGCAGCCAAATGAGCTGGATGAAATTGACCATTATATATTTGCAAAGCTAAAAGAAAACAACCATTAACATGTTACAAAGCAAATAAACAAAGGAGGAAAGAAAGAACCGTTACTGCTTAGCCCCCTACAACGAAGGTTTTGAGTTAGTCTTTTCTATGGGCACAGATGCAAGTAGAAAAGCAAGACCAGCACACATAAAAGGAGAATTAGAACAACTTGAAATCTACTACAGAAACAAAAACAAGGGAATTAAAGAGTTTTTAATAAATGAGAGTGGAGAAACGAGACATGGGGAAATGGAGGAACATAGCCAAAGCTCTGCAGGGTCTGAGGGGGCCTGTAAAGTTCCCCTCGGTTCCCAAGGTGAGATCAAGAAACCCACATGAACCTGACACAACTATATACACATACAAACACAGTCTGTATGAGCAGATTGTGGGATGCAGTAGGGCTGGCAGTCATATATACTTTCTGTTCATTGTGATATTATTTTTTTGTCTTTTAGAAATTGTTGGATGTCATTGCTCTCCTGGTAGAGAGCTCTTAGTGTTTGGTAGTGGAGTTTGTGATCATGTGACATACAAGAGTGTACAAACTGAGGGTAAAGACAAAGGCGAGGACATGTGTTTATTGGTGAGCAAGTCAACAAGAGACAGAGATAAAGAGGGACAGAGGAAAAAGTCTCAGAGGGTCATTATGAAACAAATAACCCATCCCATCCAGACCAGAAGAGAGATCCAGCTGGACAGCTTCCCAGCCTGTAGATTTATGGCAGCATACTGAGGTGAGACTGAGAGGAGAAAGTCAGTATAACTCAGGGGGAGCAACAAATACATGCACCATTGCTACTATATGGTTAAAAGGGTCTTCCATCCATCATGGGTGGATATATAACAAGTTAGCTTAAGATGGTCATTTGTGGAGATAAAGTACAATGATTTTAAAGTGAAAAAATTTGACCTTTTTAGGCAAAGGCGCAGAATAGAGGGGTAGCGTCTTCTACTTCTACAACACTTTAGGGTGTATCAGAAATGTAATATAGAATATAAATAATATGTAACTTCTGTGGACATTTAAATATATGGGCTTCTCCCACTTCCACTTGTTCGATAGATTTGCCAACATGGCTACCATCATGTCCTGGGTGTTGTGTCATAGACTACACAAATATTAGTAGAGGATACTACCTCAGCATAGACCTATTGAGGCTCCTGAACTGCTGGCACTGTAATCATTATGTCATTGTTTAAAACATTCATACCCACAGAAGCAGAAATGGTTACAGGGACAGCAAGGAAGAGGTCAAATTTTACATTTTCACAATAACATTTTCACTGTGTGGGTAAAGAGATGGTAGGAGGCGTCCTTCCCTCTCCACTATTCACACTTAATGATTCAAATGGGCCTTAGACATAGCTTTGAACTCAAAGGTACAACCACACAAAAACATGCACACGCACACACACAACCAGTTAAAGATGCACAAAACTACATGTTTACCCAAACACGCAGACACACACACACACGCTTGTCTGAGAGCACAGTGAGTGATTGTCATGGGGGGGCTGAGGATGTAACTGAAAAAGTGTGAAGAAGTGTGTTTTTTCCTGGATGTTTCCAGTCCATCATCAGGTCGCTAACTAGTTCTGCAGCGCCACAGCTAATTGCTCCTAATGACCTCACAGGCGCACGCACACGTGCACACACACATGCATAGACGTGGCGTAAAGGAAAAAGAAGTTGAGCCAACTGGTGACCATAAAACACTGCACTGGCCTGTCAAAGTGCCTGTGTGTGTGTGTGTGTGTGTGTGTGTAGACTAAGTTAAACCCTACAGCTACATTAGGCTCCTATAGTGGCATTTCCTGAAACCTCTACACAGCAAAAGAGCTCCTCTTTCGGGGGGGGGGGGGCCCCCCCCCCCCCCGCCCCCGCGCGCCGCGCCGGGGGGCCGA
>JAVQJF010046867.1:0-27088 GCA_036023855.1 Gadopsis marmoratus
GTGCTCGTCTGCCTTTTGCATGTCATCAATTTCTACAAATGACACACAGCCTGCAAGAAAAATTCAGTTTTTTTAATTATATATATATTATCAACGTTTTGTACACTCACACAAACTAAAGTTTCTTTTATTTTCCGACTTAACACCTAGTCCCTAAAAGCATGCAACACAAACACTCCAACACAGCGTTCAAATGTAGTTGTTAAGAGTGAAGCAGGCATTAAAACTATGGACATCAAGAGCATGTGTTTGTGCGCGTCTGTTTAAGCAAAAGTGCTAGAATATAACGCACAAATCAAGATGGCATTTGAGGGCAGATACTAACAAACTACACAACCCCCCACAATCACAAACAAGCAGCGGGGAAAAAAATCACCTGTCTGTTTTCCTCGATTCCACGGTGACACAGCCAGGGTGTACGGAGCGTTGTGACCAGGTTTAATCTCCAGGGACGGGAGGCCACTTACAACAGAGAGGTCTGTCACCACCTAACACACATGCGAGCGGAAAGAACAATAAAAACAAAGTAAAAAGGAAATAAATTCTCTAGAAGACACAGACACACAAATTTAAACAGACGCTCAGTCTTGCAAATGGCTCAAAATGCAGATGTACAGTGGCCCTGATGTGCAAAATACAACATATTTGTGTACGTTGTATTGCTTTTCATTGTGTTGATACCATAGGAAAAACAGAAATAGTGTCAGTGGAGTAAACAATATACTGATACAATTTAGTCTCCTCATTTTTAGCCATACTTTTATACTGATGATACTGTGATGTATTGCTCTGCATCCACACAGCTAAAACTCGCTTTTAATACTGTGATTTAAAACTTGTTTTGAATGCTGACTAAACAAAGTTCAAGATGTTTTCAAATGCAAAATCAAATTCGCTTAACTTTTCAGGGCTCTGACATTGAATCTGTATGTCAATACAAGTATCTCGGAATTATAATTGATGACTCGTTCTCTTTTCAGCCTCACATTCAGCAACTGGTGAAAAGACTAAAGTTGAAACTGGGTTTCTATTTCAGAAACAAGTCTTGCTTCTCCTTTGAAGCTAAAAAGAAACTTGTTGGTGCAACCTTTATGTCTGTACTGGATTATGGCGACATTATATACATGTATGCATCTTCACAATCTCTACACATGCTGGATACTGCCTATCATGGAGCACTGAGATTCATCTCTAATCTCAAGGCACTTTCTCACCATTGCTGAACTGGGAAAAAGGGCTTTTAAATTTGCCGCTCCCTCAGCCTGGAATCGGCTGCAAAGTCACCTGAATCTTAAGGAGCTGGAGCTGGAAAAAGATATTTTTAATCTCAGTGAGTCTTTTGTTCCTGGTTAAATAAAATAAATAAAATATCTCAACAACCACTAGATGGGCTACTGTAAAATGTTGTAGTTATTCAGTCCCCACAAGATTAATCCTACTGACTTTGGTGACCCCCTGACTGTTCATCTAGCTCAGTGTAGTGAGCATCTAGTTTTAGTAATTAAATAATGAAATATTACTATATTTTATATTAAAACAGAAGTTGATTTCACCAACCCTTAAGACAAAACTGAAATCTATCCACCAACATTCTTCCTGTACACATTTCACAGTATCACAATTACTCTATCTGGTTCACATGGGCAATCTGGTTTTATCTCCTTTTAAAATAAATAATCTCTGACTTGCTGATACTTAAAATAAGTGCTTCTGGTTTCATTTCTACGACAGCGCAGACATCAAACTGCCTGAGTTCTTTGCTTGACAGTAAAGGAGTTGTGTGGGACTGTGGCTGTGTGAACATGCTTCAGAGTAAACCTTGTGTGGTTATACCTTGAGAATGAGTTTGTTCTGGCTGTAGTTGGGGACATCCAGCTGTGTGTGTGCGGTTTGACCAACAGAGCAGTGTAATACCACGTGGTCCACAGGCAGGGGGTGCTCTCCCACTCCTCTGAGGGTGAACATGTGCTCAGTACCATCGCGGTCATTATGTAAGGTCAGCTTGCCCTGTGGGGGCAGGGACAAAGTCTGGGCAGTCGAACACACACAAGCTGGTGTTCAGTGTGAACTGGGCACACAGAGGAACAACGGCAAGCAGACTCACACTGACACACGAACGTGGCTGATCGCAGGACAAGTGGACTATAGGACAAAACATGTTTATATTAAAGTCTAAAACACAATAGACTTCATTTGAAGGCAAAACTAGGCTATTCTTGCAAACAAAGCAACACAAAAATGAACGGCAGAGCAGCTAAACACTCTTGACAACAGTGACAGTTTATGCATTTAACAAACACACAGATCCAAAGTGCACAGTCACACATACACAACACAAATACAATTTTAAATAAATTAGAATATAAAAAATGTTATAAAACACTAAATAGAAAATGGAATACTTCGAAATTAAAAGTAAGATGAAAATGAACAAAGATATATACATGACAAAACACCCCCTCCCTCTCTCTCCTTTTCCTTTTTCGACCTCTCATCTCTGTTATTCCAGCCCATAAATATCTTGACTCTTGGATCTCTTCCAGGTCACCTCCTTCTCCATGCCCCGATGTTTGCACAGGGACAGGACTTTAGGTTTTAGGTCCTTTTGACTTTTTTGCTGCCTTCTCTCCTCCGCCCTTTTCTTTGTGGCATCCAGATCCCGCTGAATGAACTCTGTCTCTGCAAAGTCTTTAAAGGGCATTTTTGGGTTTGTCAGACCTTCAGCACTATAAGCTTTATTACGGAGCCCCTCTGGGGCCACATGGCAGGGGAAAAAAAAACTCAATTCGTAATCAAAATTGTAATTTGGTTAACGAGCATTGAGGCAACTCTAACGTTAACATTCGATGCTTGATCGTTCAACCCAAAGGCCAGCAAAAGGCAAAATAGGCTAAATGCATAATGATTTAACCGAAATAAACCTAAAATGTACAATTCATTTAAATACGTGAATGCTAAATGCATTTGCTGCTGTGTATAAAAAATACAATCCGTGCGCACGGATTGCAAAACCACATTGAATTATAAACCTCAGTGGAGCAGTAGAAACATCTGACAGGGTCTAGCTGGTAGAAGAAGCGGATGAAAGATGGCCACAGGAAAGACAGGTTTTGTGTGCGTGTCCTCTTTTGCTTTGGCTGCCGCTGCTGCTTCTCGATGATAACAACGGCTACACAGCGCACACTAGTGGTCAAACATATATTACATCCGTAGTGGTTTAGGGAAATTACCGGAACAGCAGAGCGACTCCCTCTGACCTATTTAAGCCCCGCTGCCCCTAAACGCGACTACCAATGCATTGGTGGTTCAGTGGTAGAATTCTCGCCTGCCACGCGGGAGGCCCGGGTTCGATTCCCGGCCAATGCAGGTTACTTTTTGCCTTATACTAAAATGTGTTATGATGTCTGTATTCGGGATATATATGTACTGCTACTATAGATATATATATATCAACAAACAAATATGCCTGCGTAGTTTGACCTCCGATTTTAGACTAGAAAAAGCTACTACTACACTAGAGTGCAAAAACAGCTATAATGACTCAGTTCATTTTTAATGAATCCTTTCAGGAGTCTGATGAACGTGATGACGAACTCTTCAGTGAGTGCATCGGGTCTCTCCCAAACTACGCTCTGGACACTTCAGGAACATATCAAAGTGTCCGGAGAAAACCCTGCGTGTTTACATCGCGGTCAAAACAACATGGCTTCCCTTTTCCGGGTCACTCGCCGAACTTCCTATATCCTTTGTATTGACAGGGGAGTACCCAAATGGAGCCACTGCCCTCTGGTGGCGTGAATAACTATAGTTACTTTTCCACCCGGCTACATACGTATATGTATATATATAATGTTTATTGATTTTCATTCATTCATTGCAATAATATTAATTTACTTGTTTTTGTTTCAACATGTATTTATTACAATAAATAATAATAATAATTATTATTATGTATTGATTGATTGTCATTTTTCATCCTCCATATCGCCACGTATAATCTAAATTTGCTGTTGTGGAAATATAAACTTGCAAGATAAATGAGGGAGAAGTGATTAATCAGACAAACATCAGTCAACATTTTTACCTTCTCACTCAAAAAATTTAAAATAAATTTTAGCTTCTCATTTAGTATCATTCTTTGGAGTGTTCAACATTCTCTACAAGTGAAAGAAGTTGTGAGGTATTCATTCATCACTGTAAGGGATCTACCATTGTACATTGCATGAAATTGTTATCAAAACTGTTTCTCAAAAAGAGAGCTAATTTGCAGTAAAAAAAAAAAAAGTAAATTAAATTCCCAAATATCATCTTCACAGCCTCAAAGGCCAGACAGTCGCTGCTGTTTGAGACATCAAGATAAGTGGTCGTACTTGAGCTGACTTTTCCTTGAGAGGATGGAACAGATGAGGCTAATGAGAAGAAAGGGCTTGGTGGTGTCTATCAGAAAGTGTATATTGAGCAAGTTAGTTAAATCGCATGTGCCCAAGCAAGACAGAAAACGAGGAAGAAAACACAAGGAAACAAAGAAACATTGAAACCCCAACAAAATAGGTGTTACCGTGACAATGCATTCTGCGGAAGGGTGAAAGGTGAGGGGGTAGCAGGCTTTTGTCCCTGCTGGCACATTCAAAACCTTTGGGCCAGAGAATCCTTCACCACACACCTCAGCTTGCATTTTCCAGTCTCTGCGGGTCTCGTTGTGCTGTGAGAGACACACACCTGATCATTTGACTTGAACCGACCGTTATGGCAACATGTGAAAAACCAATTTTACAAATGTACCATAACATAATCTACTTTTCTATCCTAAAACGTTTAATATGGTAGTTTCAGTCAAGTGATGCAATAAGTCAAAGATACATTTCAGCCATGCTTCATTCATAATTAATCAAGTGCTTTTGAGTTGGCCCTTAATAAGCAGCACACACAGACTGATTACATTCTCTATGCGCCTTACCAGTGGTATGTCTTGTGTGACTGAACGGTGAGCAGGCGAACTGAAGTCCAAGTGGACGGATCCGCCCTGAGCCAACAAGCAATCCATCATTTACTTAATATACGATTTACAGGTTTCCTAAGCTCTGATAGCTGATATCTACCTGTGAAGTAACCAGCGCCTCTAGCACATAGACCCTGGTATCACACCAGGAGCTCAGGACCACATGACATGTAAATTTCCCCACAGAGTCTGCCTGGAACCGTAATGGGATGTCCACAAAGCCACAATCTATTGAACAGGGGGAAGAGGAGATCCAGAGAGGGACAGTTACATATGTAAATGACATGAACGTGACTGAAGCTATAAGGGCACCATTTTAAAATCGGTCATCGGTCTGATTTGTCTGATCTTCAGTTCTTCAGTTGCCATGGAAACACAAACATGAATGCACGAGAGGGAAGGTTATTTCCTAGTATCGCTTCCTGTGGTTCCATTGCTTTTAAACAATTTGTTCAAAAAGGGCTATATGACACCAAATGTTAGTTAATGCTGCTTCAACAATGATACACAAAGTAACATCTCCTCCTGTGCTAAGAAGAAATTAGGCATCACCTGGTTATGCTGGAATTCAGGTATTTATGTGCGAGTATGTGCGTGTACCTGCAGGATTCTCCCATGGTAATTTGGTGTCTTCTTGTATAGGTATTGTAACAGTACTGGGTAAAGCAAAGTATTGTGGTAAAGAAACGTCCACACTGTATTCCACTCCTTTACTGTGGTGAGCATCTCCAATCAGTTGGGCCTAACAGGAGACAGGAAAAGAAGAGGGACAAGTAAAATATGCACAACAGGAAAAATATGTCACCATGCTGATGTGGATTCTCCCACTGCCTGCCTGCCAGGCCAACAACCAACCATACACAGCTGCCCATAACCAAATATGTGCTCTTCCAGAGTGTGTGTGCGTGTGTGTACCTGTTGTTTGAAGAGCTTGCGTGCAGCTGTGGTTGTCCTCACAGCGTTGCTATGCAAGGTATGCGTTAGCATTCGCCTCCTGTGTTCTTCGGCACTCATGCTGTGCTGACCCCAGGTGGCCAGAGCCTGCTCCCAGGCCATATTGATCAGCGGCACACGCACCACCTCCTCACACACCTGCCCCACCTTGCAGCATAGGCTTAGTGCTGATACGCACACAGCTGGGTCTATTGGTGGAGAAACATCAGGGTTGATATTATTTGATTCACTATTCACTGTAAAGACACAACTAGGCGATACAGCTACAGAGAAAATATTACTATTGGTGCCTCTTAAATTTGAACATGCTCTTGTCATGTTGCCACCCAACATGATAAAAACATAACGGATATGTGTGTAATCTGTATGTGTAATCATATGTTACGCAAATTTTGTGTAAATATTACCACATCTTTGGCTTTGGAACAAGACCAATTTGGCAAAAGATGTTTGCAATCAAATGTTAATGTGAATAGTTAATTGATAATTGATGATTCAGATATTAATTTTGGTGCCGTCATGGTGAGTGAGGTTCATAACATGGTTAATGGAAAAAAAGCTACAGGAAATGACATTTAACTCAGATTGCGCTGTGAGTCCCAAACATGCTTTATGAGCAACATTTGGACAACAGGTTTCCTACCAGTGTTGTTGGGGATGGAGCCCATGTTAGAACTGGGCTTGGCAGTGAGAGGGGAAGGAAAAGGCAATTCTGCTGTGGCCTTTACCATATACACCATATCTCCCACCTAGAGGGACACACAGAGATAGACATGGTTGTGAATAAATGAGTGTCACTTGCCACACTGGCTGGTAATGTTTGGAGACCCCAAATGCCATATGGTCTTTGCCTGTTCTCAAACTTTGACTCTACTATCCTGCACTCTGGCAAAGAAAAGCTATGGATTTATTTGACAGGCTGTGGTGGGCAATATGGCCCTAAAATAATATCATGATATTGAAAAGAATTTCTGCAATAACAATATTTATGAACGTATGAAAAAGAAATATCTGTATACGCATATATACACATACAAACAAATAATGTGCAGATGTACTTGAACACACACACTTCAGGATAAAGATTTCATTCAGTTATTTCTAATTTAATTAGAAACTTCTCTTCAGTAAGTGTTCACAGCTGTCTGCAATTTTAAAAATGCACGTTTATAGTCAATTATTGTTAAAAAAAAACAACTTTCAGGCAATTGACAGACAACCCATTCACACATACTCATACAAACTGACCTGAGGGCAAACTAGCAGCACAGAGCAATACTTGGTGCCTTGGCAGAAGGGCAGGTAGTGGATGTTCAGAGTGTCTGCTTGGCCTGACTTCAGACAAACACTCCTCACTGCACTCAGGAAGTCACTGCTTTCTCCATCTGGGTGCGAACACACACACACACAACCAAGCAGACATGTATAAAGAAACACATGCATAAACAGTAATCAAGGCTTCACAGAGTGCAGAGCATGTGTGCGTATGTATATTTGCACTTACTGAGATCTGAGCTCCATTCCTTCTCCTCCCCATAGCTCTTGTCTGAAGTCATCTTCTCTATACTGAAAGGCAGAGGACAGAAAATCACAATGATTAATAATATATGGATATCAGACTATACAACCTGATTCAGGTGAACCACAGATGAACTCAGTCCTACTTTAAATTCTCACAGTCAACTCCTGATTAGGAGGAGTTGGAATGTTTGGCTTTGAAGATGTCTCAGGTGGGTAGAGATCCAAACTAACCAGCTATTAATGACAACCCGGTACTCTCCTGAGGAGCAACCTCATACTTTCCCTCACCTTCTGAAGCAGTGACTAGTAAGAGGAAGACCTGATGATGACGTCTGATGAAGAGTTTGTTTGATGGAAAGCTTTTGAATTCCGAACCACGTCCTGGTTTGCTTATTCATTTTTAATACATTTAATTGATGAAAACTGTATGGGTATTCTTATCAACGTCTTATCATGTCGTGTCATTTTCGAGGTTGTGACATACATCCTTTGTGTGGAAAATGGTTGCGCACGAGAGAAACCATACAGAAACCATACAGTATGTGTCTCTTATTGCGTGAATGTGTGTGTATTAGCTGTCTCTGCTGAGTGTTGTGAACAGTGCATGTGTTACTTGGCTTTGGATGAGGCCTGTTGAACAAGGCTGTGTTTGTTCTTTTCGGGCTCCAGTGGGTTGAACGGAGACTCCACCAGCACCACCCTAAACATGCACACACAGCAGAGAGGTTTGAACTCAGTAATACAACACAAAAACATAATGTACTGGGACTTTGGCTCTGGAAAACCACAGTCCTGATTAATTTTATACATATAATATAATATTTTTCAGTGCCGTAAGCTCTGCAAACAAAATTGAACTCACCTCCATTGTGCCAATTATCTGCCAGTATCTAAAATACATGAGATAGCTCGATTCTACTAAGTGGAAAGTATGTTTTTTGTACTTCGGGTGCACAGACACTGTAAAACTTTCATATTTATGTCAAGAAGGGATACATGCATGTGAATGTGGACACAGACACCTACCGAAACATAGCTTCTTTGTTGAAGGGGTTAGTTATGGGCACCTGGATTACTTTCAGCTGGTAGCATGGAGACCTGCACTTGACAGTGTTCTAAGGAGAGACAGCAGGAAGCAGACAGTCTGTCATTTAGTTATCATCAGCCTACAGCTGTAGCTAGTCAGCCTTCAGAAACACACTACACTCCAAACTATGTATGATTTGTTAGACACAGCATGCCATTGAATAGCCATTCAGTCAGACAGACGGTTAGCCAGCTATCACCAAATCAGTAAGTGAGGCAGTCAGTGTAACTGTAGAGACAGTCAGTGCATCCCTTTAGTTAATTATACTCACTGTGGGTGTGATGTGACTGATGTGGGTCTTCAGATTGAAGGCGAGAGAAGTGCCGTACACTCCAAAAGGAGAGCTGGAGATGAGCAGAAGGACTGCCTCCATGGGCTGCATGAACGAGCAGCTGAACTGGACGGTCAGCTCAGTGCTCACCCTGTGAAAATCACCACAGCCATTGGCACACTGTGTGATAATCCAGCAGCAATCAGAATGCACTCCATAGTAACAACTCAGTGATTTATTGTACACCCTCCTGTTTTCATATTATGACAGTAATGCATCAGCAGAATTTTAATACAATAATTCTGCATAATGGCATTGTCCGTAAAGACAGCATTTCTGCTTGGTACTCAAAATGGGATATGGCATATTTTTATAGAGAGACCTCATTTGATAGCAACATGGGTACATTTTAATGAGCTAAAGTTTAAAACTAGTCCAAAAGTCCTTTTCTTTGCAGGGCACAAGTTTGCCCAAAAAAGGTTATTTTGGAAATACAGATGCAAAAGCAGCATTTCTTCACTAATGATACCAGTTTTAGGAACATATTTATTGTAAATGCACACTACAAAGGCATGCACCAATTACAATTTTATTGCATAAAACAATTTTTTTCAATTAGTCACCCAAGGCTGAATCCTGATCCAGTTACATGTTACAGCTTGCTCACCCCAGAACCACCCCCAAGACTGTACACAGACAAGTCCAAATCAAGTCAATATGAGCCCGAGACTAAATTAAGGCGAACAAAAACTGTTTTACTTCAAGACAAACCTTTAACCAGCACATAGTCATTTTAACCCTGTAATATATGTTCATTCATTCATTCTCTATACCGCTTATCCGAAAGGGTCGCATGGGGGGGATGATGATATATCTTAAAAATCACATGATACAATCCACTCGTTTTAAACATTAAGGGTTAGGGAATATATCAGTGGCGTAGTGTATTCTTAAGTACTATCATGCGGAGTGCATTTAGTATTTCTGATAATTAGTTGGCTCTTATGTCGCCTTGCCTTGACTGAGGCACCAGAGTGTAAATGCTATCAAACTAAAACACATCAGTGTTTCCTGTAACCACTTCAACTAACCTGAACCATAACTAACTTGAATTAATTAATGGACTTTGTCACTCTTATTGCATTTCCTTTTTTTTACTACTATTTGGGATAATCAAGTTCATGTTTAGCAACTACAGTTCTCATAACGCTTTGGGGGATGAAACAGGAAGTAGCTGGTTGTAATGGAGTCAGTAAGTTAGCTGTGGGCTACACTTTGAGTCCCATTATTTAGTCTATATATTTATTTACATTTTGAGAAATTTACATTGTGGAAAATGATTTTTCGTATTGAGATATTGATACCCCCGGAGAGTGCAAGTCACGCTGAAGAAGTGAGTTATGACTGAGAAGAAGGAGCATGATTTTTTAAATGAATACTGTACATCAGGCGCTACATTTAATTAATTACTGTAGATTTATAGATACTGTGCAAACGAAACCTAGTATCTAGCAAGTTTTGTAAGAAGTTGTACCGTATCTTTGCATGGTTAATAAAAGTGTGTAGTGACTTTCATTTTCTACGTAAAAAACATACTTTGGAGGAATGGTGACAGTGGATCCAGCAGGGAGGGAGAAGAGGTGGGCATCCTCTCCTAAAAGTAAGACCTGGTATTTGACAGGCTTAGAGGAAGGACTTTTCAGGCGAACCTGGAGAGTACGCACACACACAAGTTTTAATATGTGCAAACACAGGCGAGCACAACCACAAACACACAGACAAATGCTGCTGCCAGAAAACAATACAACAATGAAATCCATCTTCCTTAGCTCAGACAAAGTGACATCTATTTTTTTGTTAGGCTTAACCTGACAATGTGGATCATTACCCAACTGTACATTTGCCTGTGTTTGTAATCATGTTAGCGTGTGTGTCTATAATCCTATTAATGTATGTGTGTCTCTATAATCCTATTAATGTGTGCCTGTGTGATCCCAGTTGCCGTATTTGTATGTGTCTGTGTTTGTGTCATTATCTATCCAGGAGGTAATTATCCAAGCCATCGGTCTCACAGCGCTCATGAATGTGATTTATAAAGCATGCAGTAAAAGTTTTATTGAGGTGTCTTTTAAGACCAAAGCTGCTGCTGTTGTGTGTGTGTGTGTGTGTGTGTGTGTGTGTGTGTGTGTGCGTGCTACCTGTTTGCTGAAAGTGCTGTGCAGGGGTCCTGAGAGAATAATGGTGTGCAGTGGCAGGTACTGTGGCAGCCTCTCATACAGGTGAACACACAGCATTAACATCTGCACTGGATTGGGGTCTGACAAGTCTGTTGGCTGAACACACAAACACACACATGCACACACACACACACACAGGAAGTCAGAAATATGGGTTTATTGTGAAAAGCATGACTTTTTGACAGCATGAAGCTGTTTCATAAAGCTGACTTAGAGCCAATGGGATCAGATCAAGTCTGTTACTTTCACTATAAAAGTATTGCCATGTTATAACCTAGCTTAGCTGCAACTAGCTTAACACCAACAAATGTCCAAACCGAACTGTTGGTGATCAAGTTGTATTGTGGGTAACGCAGGAACTAAAAAAAGACAATATATCTGGTTTTGCTGCATCAATTTTGATCCTTTATCTTCCCAACTCACATCGTGAGTCTGACAATGTCACAGGATTGCAGTGCTAAATTGATGGGAGTACTCTTTTAATATAGTCAAAGCACTCAAAAATCGTGAAATCGTATATCTGATCCCACTGTATTTGTAGGCACACATGTGGACTGAAATAATGTGCAGATGCTTGGGATTGACAAATGAAGGAACTTTGTAGGAAATACTGGTTTCAGTTTGGCTGACTGACTGTGACACTGGTTAAGCCTGAAGTGGAACTAAACCTGAAACCTAACCTGACCAGGACCAGGCTAGGCTGGAGGGACATGCTTCCATGGTGATTTACGTTAGACTGATTTAAACCAACTTTTTCTGAAAATAATCCTGTTTTACTGAATTAAGCCTGGTTTAAAATGGCAATGTTGCTGTACGAAACACACCTGTGGTCCCATCTGGTATCTACCTGTACATCAAGGTTGAGACAAAGTGCATTTAAGGCCTGGGCCACTATGATGTTGTTGTGAAGGATCTGCTCCAGGCTCTTAGTTGTGGTGTACATCCTCCGGAAGTGGCTGCAGATCTAAGTAAGAACACAGCAGGTAAGTGGGCTTTAAAAACATGAAACCTATGACCAGGTATCTCTGTAACTCTACATTTAATTTGGATGGCCGCTCCACTTTCTCTGCCACTTGGTTGCCTGTCATCCATTGCTCAGTCGCAATATGTGCCCTTTAATTTTAAATCACATTTGGCTTGCAAAAAGTAAAAAAATTCAAATGTGACAGACATTTTTGGGAATTTTGCAAATGTTCCCAGTCAAACTCTCGTAAGCAAAACACCACCACTGATATACAGAGTGAGACGCTCTCTTTCTCTCTCTCACACACACAAAATTGTGTTCAGCATGATAAAAGATTCCCCTAATCTCGTTCAGGACTAATTGCATCCTCATCACATCAATCACAGTGCCACTTAACTGCCATCCCTCACTGACTCAAACAAACTGAAGATGGTCTGCACAAAATGAACAGACACACTCAGAGACACATGCATACACACACACGTACACTGACCAGGTAAGGGCAGTAGGCAGCAAGCAGAGCAGCTAGCACCAGTCCATCTGTCAGGTCCAGGTCAAAATTCACTATCCAGCGTGCTGATGGGACACCACCTGCAAACCATTAACATGCAGAAATACATATTAAGGCATCAAAAGAGATCTGATGTGTTTTCAAAGTGTTCCTTTAATTTTTTGGAGCAGCGTATATATTTGCAGTTTTTATCTTCCAATCTGTATACTTCACATTTCTTATTCTTGTTCTTACTTTTACTCTAATTATTATCCATTCATTCCACACTAGCTTATTGATATAGTGTGTGAGCATGGGACAAATAAACCCTTTGAATCTGTAAGAAGGTTCTACGTGTGTACTTGTTGTGTGTCCTACCTGTACCCCACACAGTCGTCCTCGTGCTCTGGTAGTGCACGTTGAGCCACGAGAGCAACCGGAGCTCCCAGGATGAATAGACGTTACTGGCCAGTGACTGTAAGCCGACAGGGAGGATTCCATCTGCGTCTTCGTGGTTCAGAGCTGTGTTCGCAGCGCTCTCTGCCACGCGACACAACACCAGCACCTGGGCAGGTGCAGAGGAATATTCAGTAATGGTATTTAACAAGAGGAGATTGATGTTTTTCAGCACTACTCTACATTTACTAAGGCTTCCATTAAGCTGTTAGGAGTCAAAAACCTTGCCTTCATTCAACATTTGATTCAGCCCTTATTTGACTGTCAATAAGTATCTATATTTCTGACAAAAACTGTGTGGAAGGGACAGAAAGACATAAATATAGTACAAAGTACACGGGAGTGACAGAGGTCAATTGTAATGCCATTCTATAAATTGCACTGATGTGGAATATTACAGGAAAACTGAGTTATTGTACACTTCTGCTCACACTGATCACAGTGACATACATAGAATACATAATGTGACAAGATGGACAGTGGATACGGATAGGGAAAAACAGACAAAGAGCTTTTCACCTTGTATATTTGCAGCAGCACGTCAGTCCAGGATCGTTTGCTCAGAGACTCATAGTCAACACTGCTGTAGTCCAGACCGTATTCTTCCTCATTTGTCTGCGAGAAACACACATATCGATATAGTGTGTGGCACAAAAAGCTCTAAGTATGTGTGTGTGTGTGTGTGAGTAAAAGACAGAGACCAGAATGAGTTTTCCATTGTCAGTTAAGAGGTATCACCAAATCAACTGTTTTCCATCTTCCAATGCTCCAAAAATGTATTTAGAGGACATGGAATTTGATTTACATGGTGTAGCAGCAAATTGATGTCTGTGCATGTGAATCTGTACCTGCAGGGAGCGCCAGTGTTTGAACTCCTGCATGTCTAGCAAGTACTCCGGTTTGATGTGACAAAGGCAGGCTCCCTGCACCCTGAACACAGAATAATAGTGAACAGAAAGAAATGACAAAACGTTTCCACAATTTCCACCCCTTTCAGACGTGGAAGAAGTTACGTCGCTGGTTTCATCAATCTGTGGCTTTGCCATTCAGACATACAGACACACGCACCGTAGTAGAGTCTATTATTCTCTTTATACCTTTTACTGTGTATATTTTATTATTGATTATTTATATCTATCTTTTTGCTATGTGTATCTTTTATTGCATTTTTATTACTTGACAGAGAGAACAATTATAATGCCCTTCGTACCAGAGCAAATGAGAAATGAAGGCTTGAATTGAATTGGCCCGTCCTTACTTTATGACTCAGATGATATTTGACCAAATTTGCAACATGTAAGCTGCAATTATCCACGTGACACATTTTACTCATTTTAAATTGCAACTCCACCCTTAAATGCAGCTGTGAGATTCAGTGTTGAGTCGTTTTCAACCCATGAAATGCTGTTTTTATACATTTGGTAAGAAGTGTCAATATAAACACCAGTATTGATGTGTTTTATCACAGTACATTCATATAATTTAGTTTACAGCTCAAAAACATGTTTAAGTGTGTACTACCTCTAAACTAAGGCACGTGGGAGTCCTGTGTAAATTTATCTGCAATCTGCAATCATTTCTGAGCAAGAGAAAGTGATGTCAAGCTTATGAACAGCGGAGTGTTGTAAAGTTAGGATATCAACAAAGACATGTTTTCAGGTCACTAACAGGCTGCATCAGTGAACAGGAACTTGTTTTAAAGCAAAGACAATGAATGACCATTGTGAGTGTGAGGGATGCTCGTCCCTTCTCACAGCGAATGCACTAATACATTTTCTCAAAATGTATCACAGACATGTCTGCTGCCTGTTTCCAACAGTGAACAATCGTAGAATGACATGACATGAAATTTGGACTCCTTTCATTTCACTCCTAGGTATTGTATGTTTTGCTGAATGTTTACAACTTCATCCATGCAGTCGGCACGAATGGAAATTTAGGGAGGAAGTGCTGGTCTGATTGTTACTGTTGTTTTTTGTTGCCTAACTTGTACTGCTTGCTTTGTACTGCCAGCACTCAATTCCTACTTTTGCCATGCGCCATGTTGGTATTTTTACAGAAACGTTACTAGGACCAACCTCGCAAGACTGCTGTCATTACGTTTACATAAATGTGACTCAGGAACTCAAACACAAGACCAACATATAAAATTGCCATCACATGTACATAACAGAATGCGTGTCTGAAAGGGGCCTCAGTCAGGAGTCAAACAATGTCAGCAGCATTGTAGCATTGTAGCTATGTATATAACGCTTACCTGAGAAAAGCAAGCATAGCTTCATGCTGTTGTAGCAGCTGATTGGTGCGCTGGTCAATATCACTGGAAAACGTCTGACAGCGAGGAATACCAGGAATATGTTTCCCAGTCAGATGATAAAGCATGTCCACTACAGATCTAGACACAACACAAACACAAAAAATCCCATTTTAAGTCTCTAAATAATCAATGTTGAATACAAACCTGAGTAGACTGCCCCTCTGCCTTTTAAATCAACAAGCAATATTTCCACATGAGCCTCTGCTTATTCTTGAGATTTGGGGTGTGACTCATTTGAGAAGCACAAAAACATTTGTATCTATCTGCTCAAAGGGTGTGTACTGAAAACCCATTCACTCATATACACACACCTGGTGTCTTTATTCTGACTGACTCGGTAAGCTTGTCCGCTGGATTGACTCGTTTCAATTTTTGACACAACCCTGGGGGAAGAGAGGAGGCATATATCATATCAGTAGACATTCCTGAAAGTGGGAGCCCTCTAATATAAACCAGTCTCCAAATATGAGCTAAACTACTGGGGGATCTCTTGAGTATACCTCCTGAGCGTGTGTGGTACAGAGATAGGGTGTGGTCCGCTCGGCCACCCAAAGAGGCTAAACCACCTCTCCACAGCCAGTAACACATTCTGGTAATACAGTCCTTCCTCTGAGTTGGCAGCAAGGAATTGTGGGACACCAATACTGGTTGGGCTGTCTCTGTTAGGAGAGACGTCCCTGTCCCTGCTGGCATGACCGCTCCCACTCTCACTGTCTGGAAAGGAGTCTGAAAAGGACAGATACACACAGTGCAGTACATAAAAGCACACCCCTGCTGAGACCAAATATAGAGGTATACTAAAACAATTACAGACAGACACATAAACAGATCACACACACACACACACATTTCATTTTCTGACCTGAGGCTGAGTTCTTGTTTGTTGAGCTGTTGTGACCAAAGGATGAGGTGGAGGATGAAGTCGGACCAGCGGCAGGACTTGGGGTGCGATAGCGCTGAAGGATCGCCTCAACAGCTGTGGCTCCTAAATGACAGTCACACATAAACGAATCAGATGCAGAAATATAGAATGAATAATCATAGCTGCAGCATGATTATGAGGTTTTTCAAAACTTTCATGAGGTCTGGTCCTATAGTCTACCCATGCTCCATACAGGTACATTATGTCATGTACGTGCGTTTGTGTAGGTTGTACAGTACCAGTCTTGAGAACTATCTGTTGCTCGGAGCGGTGCAGGGCCATGAAGGGCCAGACTGTCAACAGGCAGTTGTCAGCAATAGCACACAACTTAACCTTAAACCTGGGGGGAGAGGAAGGGTGAGTCAAAGTCAAGTTGGTAGATTGAATCAAATTTAAATGTATGAGTTTAAAGCATAATTCTCTTGATATTCTCTATTTTTGTTATTGTCAACCAATTCCATACAAAGACCAAACCAACAAATTCTTAGTCTGTCTCTCAATACTTTCTCAGTTCTCTACCCTGCGGGCTCTGATCCCCAAACCCAATGGTTCCTCCTGAAGATGAAATTCTTTGAAAAAACAGCTCGCAAATATATAGATTCATCATTAAGGCTCACTAATTTCCTAAAACAGATGGCCACCGTAGTTATGTGAGTATTTCTGGCAGCAGGACAGGATTTGTACGCATGGGTTTTGCTGACAAGAAGAGAAAATACAGGACATCACCAGATGGATCCTCCCTGAGTTTTAGCTCAGGTCAAATTCCTAGTGCCTAAGCAAATGGAAAAGGCAACTGCCTAGGCTTGAAACAAGGTTCAAGGGAGATAGCTTGTTACAGCAAATATACCTGTTGTGGAGGTGGTCACTAAAGGTGATAGTTGTGCAGACGGACAGAGGGATGGTAGAGTAGAAGGACACACTGCAGATTAGAGAGGTCACCTTGGCCTCCTGGTTCTGGATGCCTGCTGGATGTCTCTATGGTTGCAAATAAAGAGGGAAAGTGAGATCATTTCACAGATCATGACTATATTTCTGTTGAAGGACCAGTCAGGAAAATCAGTTACACTTGTCAAATTAATCCAGTTTGTCTCATCTGATCACCAGATGGCTTCAGTGACAGATCTTGATACACAAAATTAGGGTTTTGCTAATGCTGCTACAAGAAAACTGACTGGGGGGACATCAACCTCATGTTGCACGTGGAATTTATAGAGACATGATGGTATATGGACAGTGTGTGAATGTACTGTAAGATATTTTGAGGCTTAGTGTGGAACTACTGTACATTAATACAGTCTTTAAAAATGCAGTCTATAGAGAATATCACATGAGAAATGCACAACAGCCAGATATGGAAACTACAGACTGTAACTCTGTGAGTGAAAGTCAAACCAATTACACCTAAAGTGCTATGTATTTTCCCACTCATCCATGTTAGAATACATTCAAAGAATGAATTTCATACAGTAATTTTAGTTGTAGAGGGGCGACTTTTACGTCGCCAGATAATATATTTTAATCGCCATTAAAACAAATACAGTGCAAATTACTGTAGACAGTACTTAGACCACATGACACAAAACTCACTGCACTGAGCCAAGCACAACATTCATTTTTGGTCAGATGGTCCTACATGAGTGCAGGACTGTACCTGATCCTGGTTTTGGGCACGGATGCTGTTACCCTCTGGAAAGGTGACCGAAACAGGCTGAATCTTTGTCCCATCCTCCAGTTCCACCTCATCCACTTCAGCTGACACCATGGATCCACTGCAAGACATGATCGAAAGCTACAGGAAATATCACTGCACTGCGAGTCTCCTGATCGAAGAGAACGGGCGCATGTGAACGCAGCAACCAGCCGTAAGAAACGTTTGCCGTCCTTGTGTCTGTTTTATAGTTGTGTTAAACGTCTTTGACGTTGTTACATGTCTCCACTGTAAATGTTTTTAAGTGTTGACTTGATTTGAATGAGTGCTTTTTTTTGCATTCAACCATGTCTCCCTGAAAAAGACACTTACAAACATTTACCATTAAGTTTATTACCTTAATGTTACAGGATTGTAAATAACTTGCCTTGCTTGAAGTTCTTTTTGTTATTTTTTTTTTTGCTTGGTGTCATGGATTGGCAACCTTCCATTGAAAAGCAGAAATGATCTGAGCCAGATTACTAGATGGTCCAATAGGCTGATTGGTGGGTTACAGCTTAATTTAGCATCCCTGAACATCAGGCAGGTACAGAGTTTAACTACCAAGATTTTAAGCGACAGCTCCCACCCTCTGCACAGAGAATTCAAGGTCCTTCCCTCTGGACGCAGGTTTATGGTCCCACGGTGCAGGTCAAAGAGATACAAAAGTAGCTTTGTTCCAGCAGCCATCAACCTGGTTAACTCTCTTTGAACATTGATGCTACCCTTGAGCACTTTTTTCATGTTTTGTCTTGGCCTATTGTTTGTGCTCTCTGTAAAAATGTGCCCAATTGTCTTTAGATGGATGTCTGATTTCGTCTGAACTGCTAAACAAATTTATCTACGGCTATAAATAAAGTAACCTGAACCTGAATCTGAACCTATACATCCTTCGCTCTGTACTGTATCTCCTAGTTATGAATGAATTGTAACTGATTTATGGCTTTTTTTGTGGTAGAGAGCATTGAAGTAGTTGAGCCTGCTGAGATATAAAAGCGTACATTAGTCTGTCTGTGTTGCTCAGAGAAAGAAAAATCAACATTTTAGCTAAAAGCAGATTTGGTGACACACCCCACACGAGCCTTTAAATTGGATGCAATGTGTTCAGCTGTATGGATACAAATGCGTTCACATGTGCCTCCAAGCAAGTAAACAGTTCCCTAGATATGTTGTCTTGGTGACAAGATGTTGGTCAGAAAATGCTGCCAGAACTGTAATAGTGCAGCAAGACTATTGTCCACTCTGAAATCCGAATAACAATGTAAACTACTGAGGAATGTGGATTATCGTATTGGCTTACAATGTAAGAAAAATCCAACATTAGTGCAGACCTGCCAGTTATGAGTCCTGGCTTGAATGATAAAAGTCCCACTGAAATGAATAACGTAGTCTGTGGCAGTGTTTCCTCTGCAGTTTAGCGCCAATGGCTCAACACAACTGGTAAATTGCCACAAGCTAGAAAATTGTGAATAAAAATCCATCATGGATATTGTTCAGCTTACCCCAAAAAGCTAATGACTACAACTCTGATTGTGAAGCAGAAGTCTGTGTGTCATGATCCAAATCATAAAAAGGGAGGCATTCATAAAATGTAACTGTTACCGGAACAGTTTCTGGCTTGGGGTGAACAGAAAACACTCTGCGTGTGTGTGTGTGTGTGTGTGTGTGTGTGTAAACCAACCTAGGATATCCATAGGCCAGCAGGGTGAGTGTGGCAGTTGCACTGCCTTCCAGGGGTACTGGTGTAAGAAGGATTTGAGGAGGTTGGATGGTCATATAGGGAAGATGGAGGGTAATAGTGATGGACAGTTCTCGGTAGGGCTTTTGACCCTCCTCTCCTCCCACCCCCCCATCACCCAGATAAAGAGGGAGGGACAGTTTGGTCACTCTTCGAGACCCTAGGAGAAAACATTTACAAACTAGTGCTTGGGATTGGGTGTGAATGCTTCCAGCATTAACACCCAATCATGTTGAGCACACAGGTCAGTCAGTGCAGGCTAAAAGTGGATTTATAGTTTAACTTCATAGCCCATGCCCTGTGAAAGACATGCACCTCCTCAATATTTAGCAAGTTGAAGAAAGAAAGACTTTGTAATTTTCTTCTTATCAGTAACACACGTCTCTTATTCAGTAATGAGACATGGTGAAATAAAGGAAACAGAAGGAAGTCTTATGAGGCTTCACACAGACAGTCTTACTGTAAGGGCTATACTCTGGCTTTAAAGTGTAAAAATAAAGCATAAGAGGCTCGGTCTTAGCACGAAACACAATTGCTCGTTTATGGTAGGTAACTAAAGATTATTAAGGCTCCATGATTTAACGGTCTGAGCTGCACGAGGTCATTCTTTAACTGAGTATCATTTTAATTTAGATTTAGTTTATGTTTTACTTTATCTTAGTTTCAGCCCATATGAAATTATAGTCTGAGGGATGTTACACTCTATTAAACTATGACATACAGTATGTTGCGCATTATCAAGTTTTCCTCCAGACGTGTGTGTGTCAAGGAGAAAGATGTCAAGTGATATAAACTGGGTGAGTGATCCACGATGAAGAGAAAAATGATATTTACAATGACATGACTCTGTATGTGTGAGAGAGAAAGGCAGTGAAAGTTGAATGTGTGTGTGTGTTTCCAATAATTTCTCACCTGTCCTGATAGCCTCAGGGCTGACGCTGACCACCAAGGAGATGGACTGGCCGGGCCCCAGACTGCCTGATGATGGAGCTACCCTACATACCTTCCCCCCTCTTCTGTCCTCTGTTGGTACTGTTACTGGACTGCAGTCAAACCACCAGTTTACATGCTTCCTGACACCACTACGCCAAAACACACTCTCTTCACACACTGCTTTCAGCTCCACTGTCTGCTGAGTGGGAAAGGAACGAGCGACAGAGTGGGACTAGAAGAACAGACAGCAGAAGCACAGAAGGTAAGAAAAAGGGAAGAAGCAATCACTTATTTTTCATAAATTGGTGTCAGATAATCAGTAGGGCGGTACATGATGCAAGGTGGCGGGTAGAAAATGAAAATGACAAAGGGGAAAATAGGAATTTGACATCCAGTAAGAAAGTGAAAAACATGAAAATGGAGAGGGACTAGACAATGAAAAGCTGCAGATATTGATACCTTAGTATAAGCATCAGACTGTGGTGTCAAAGGTTCCATGTGGAACTGCAGGCTAGAGGGGAACATTTCCAGTGGGGCACACAGCACTAAAAACATTTTTAAAACAGCAGGGGAAAGAAGAACATTACATTTAGCTACGTGAACCTAGTGTAATGTGAAAAATTCATAAAATGTAACAGTATTTCAGTATAACAGTGTTTAGATATCACTAACACACAAACAACTCTGACTCCACACTCGTGACCCCACCTGTAGCCTGCATTCGCCGTGACTGTTGTGCTACCATGGTGACAGACTGGACAATAGGCTTGATGACATGCTTCCTGCTGCCAGCTGACATGGAGGAGGAGCTGGAAGAGGAGGACCGAGTGGGCAAAGGAGACAGCGAAGCAGTGGGCCATCTCACTCCGTTGACCATCAGTGGCAGGTCAAAGTCATAACTGGCCACCTGCAGGAAGACATTTCCTTTACTGTCCTTCACTACATCTTTGATACTTTATCATATTTTATCATACTATATCATATTTCAAAGCTTGAAGATGAGATCTGTAATTGAGCATTTGCTAAGCCCTGTCCCCCTTAGTTGTCTTTGTTATGCCTGTCAAGCTCTTAAACAGCACATAAACTAAATACCACATGCACCAGCAGCATCAACAGCAACAGTAAGACACAAGATACATTATTTGTCATTGCAGGCAAATAACTAATTTATGTTTGGTGACTCTCAGAAAGCATGCAGCAACAGAAAAAATAGTCAACATACATATGATGAGGTAGTGCCCTCTCTCTATGTATAAAGGCACATGGATGAGGCAGGTAAACAGTGACAGAACACTGCAGTACAAAAAGGTATTCGAGGTAAACAACACAGACGAATAAACACGGATTTCACATATGGCTTATGGTTGAATCTAAAGGGAAACGGTATTGTCCTGTCTCTGCCAACACTTGTAAGCTGTGAAGTTAAAGTTGACTCCAGCACCTCTACAACCTGCTACAGTTGGATTATCAACTATTAAAGGTCATAATTGTCGCATCATATGCCACCTGCATTTAGTGGTGTTTCCCTGCCCTCCTCACTACATAACAAGCGGAACGCCTCCTCAACCAAAGCGCAGCAAATGATAAAAGTTGAAGATTTGTCACTCAAAATTCTAGGCAAATGAATGCAGTAAGTTCAGTGTAGAATGAAAGAGACTGAAAAACAGGGTGAAATGGGAAGGAAGTGGGGTGATGAAGGTCTTTTGGAGACAAACAGGTTTAACGTCCAGAGAATAAACTCTTCATAAAGTCGCAATGTTACACACTCCAGTACAGTAGGTGGCAGCATGCACCTTTCACACTGGGTTGCCAAAAAAGTAATTATCGCTCCTTTCTTTAGTGACTACATCTGTGTTACCCATCACTGCCCTATCTGTATGTATCAGTGTGTCTAAGCAGTTTCTGGGATTTAAATAAAATTATGTTATCTTTGGTTTTACTGGTTGTGAAACAGTCCAGGGTGTTTCCCTGCCTCTCGCCCAAATGTTAGCTGGGATAGGCTCCAGCCCCCCCCTGCGACCCTTCGGGATAAGCAGTATGGATAATGAATAGGTGGGTGTGTGTTTATTGGGAGGGGTTTGAGCTTGTTCACGAACATATGGTTTTCAGTGTATTAATTTCATATTTAAGGAAGAAAGCTGAATTACTTTGATAATAGTAGCAGCATTACAGCTTCGTATGCTTTTGTAATAAGAAAATAAAATGTATTTGTCTTCACCCGTACAGACAGCCTTTACCACTGATAGGTTCTGAGTACTACAACATTAATTTATGTTGACGCTTATAGTCACTGACTTGGCTTACATGCATATTTAATTCTGGTGGGGTTGTAGTTTGTAGGAAACAATCATTGTCACATGATTGCTGGAACATGATCCCAGTATCCTACATGGTACTTCATCACATTCATTTGATTTCCCATACAGTGCTTGTGGTGAGTCTCTGCTGTATATTCTGGATCCAGTGCCCTCTGTCTATATGTGTGTGTGTGTGTGTGTTTCTTTTACTCTTGCTTACTCTTGAATATTAATTTTTCCCTCCATGTGAAGGTGTTTCTCTTTTTGCCAATTAACCAAGTGGAAAAAGCCTTGTAATATGTTTATGTGCCCATGATTCACTGTGGCTGCATGTTGTTTATTTGAATTTTTGTCTTTTAGGTGAGCCAATGTCTCATTAATGAATAGCCCTAATAGGTGAAAGGTGCGGGATACTTGTGTGTCACTAACCAAAGCAGCCGCTCAGTCGGTATTAGACGGTTAGTTTTCCTACTGTCTGAAATTCAATGAAGTCTTTGAAACACTGTAAAAATTTCAGTGGTTGGAAACCTAGATGACCAACATGCTTGAATGGACCAGCTGGTCATGGCACCGAAAGCTGTACGGTTTAAACAAGTATGTGAAGAATTATGAACTGAGGACTGTGGCTGCTGAAGTGTGGCAGGGTGTGTGTGTGTGCGCCTCTCTGTACACAGTAGCATATATGTGAGCATGTGTATGACTGCCAGGAGTTGTTGTCTGTTTGCCCATTAGCGTATGTAGGTGTTATAGGCACTCTGTTCACGTGCGTATAGGACAAAGTGTCTGCTTTGTAGGAGAGCCTCATCGAATGGAGTGGACCATCAGATGCATATCAGCCAGAGGCCACAGGCTATCTCCCCCTTGTAAATCTCATGTGGATCCCTTATGCTAGGCCAGTGACGTGACAGGGCCTCTTTTTAATCATCTTTTCACTTTTTGATATTGGTGTGAAGACGTAGAGGCCATTGAGTTTAGAGGTTTATGGAAACGGATGAAACAGCTTTTTGTCTTGCCGAGCATTTTATATTCTCCTGCCATGACTGTTAAAATGGATTTTAAAACATTTTGATGTTAATGTCACGCTGTTAGTGTTAAAGTGAAACAATGTGTGACACACATGTTGATGTGTGTTCCATTGTTTCAAAGGAAGTAGGCATGTGCACCAAAGTGTCTGTGTGTATCACCTGTGAGGAAGTGATGAACAGACAGATGTGATAGATCACATAGTCTGTGACTGGAAAAAATTTAAGTGTGTGTGTGTGACAGGGCAGATGCATAAGCATGAGCAGAGTAGCCTTTGCTCATTGGTCAGGTAACCAGTCTTCCTCTCCCTCTATAAACATGGAGGGACATCTACTGGCCTGTGAGGGCACTGCCTTCTCTCACTCCACCCCTCTCATTGTCTCAATGTCACTCAGCTGTTCACTCCCTCGCTAGCTTGGACACACACTGCTGTCTGGAGACCTTGGACTCATGGAAACTAGCCATGACCCTGACGCATCCAATCACATAGTGCTCCTGAGCTCTGCCTATGGACATAATGTGCCACACTGATATTGTGAGTAATCTACGAAAAAGATCAAATAAGGCTTTGGTTGCTCTCGTGAAGCAGAGAGCCGTGTTGGTTGTATTTCACACCTGTGTGGCCATAGTGCTCTACTCCACAGCAGCATACATTTTGGCCAGCCCAAATCACTCTCGGGGAATTTTTCACTCACTTCTCTGGATTAATACTTCAAAGTCACCGTAAGCCTATATGTGTCTGTTTTGATCACTTGATTGATAATTCTGCTTTTATTTTGATTGCCTTGCAAATCAAACGTAGGCTTCGTGAGACTTTGATGTGACGCGAAAGAGTTTAACTTGTTGAACTGACACCTCAAAGGCTTCCATGGTGTGAAAAACAAAAAGGAAAAAAATGAGAGATAGAATCGAACCGGGAGATGGGGGAGAGAGAGAGAGAGAGAGAGAGAGAGATAAAAAGCTCTAACATGGGATTTCCAACTGCCAATTCGCAAAGTGAAAGATTTAATTAAAATATGTCATAATTTTCACCGCCTTAGCCTCTGGGATTCCTAAGCTGTGACCTCACGGACAATATTGTTTTCTCACAGAGGACGTGAGGCCGCGAGGAATGGGATTACACATTCTTGTGTATTGACATCAGCTTCCTCTCTCACGACGTGAATGGAAACATACACGATGGGACGAGTTCAGAGTTCGGAATCAGGGACCACGGCTGGTTTGGGGAACCCGTGAACCCCCAAATAGTTTACTGAGAAACAGGGGAGAGATAATAGTGAATGGGCTCCACCACACTTCTGCTTGTCTTTTGTTATGCACACCACCAACATGCCAGTCCGCTTACTTTTTGCTAAGATTTTCTGTTACATTTAGTTGTCCTAATATCCCCTTTTCTCCAGACTCTATCACATATGTAGTCCTCAGTCCACTGGTATGTCTGAACAGTCTTACCTCCACTCATCCTCACAATTCTTTCCCTCACTACTTTCTACATTACCCTCTTCACCTGGTGTGATGCCTGTGCCTTACAGTAACCAGTGGTGCAATCAACCCTTTGTGTTCTAAGGTATGACCAATCAACCCCATCCCATTAACCAATCAACAGTCCCAGAGTCGACCCTTCCTAGGCTTCACCTGCACCCCCCTAACCAAGCTTGACTTGCGCTGATGGCTCATAGGTACACAGCTGAAGGATGGTGGGGGTCTTCCATTTCAGTCTGTAGGCTCCTGAGCAAATATGTGACCCAGCCCCTTGCTGCATGTGTTTATGGATGGGGCCTGTGCAGTTGGGTCCAACTCAGACAGCCCTGACCACAGTGATCCACTGGGCCCAGTCAAGGCTCTCCTCTGTCAGGATGCAGTCTGACAGACTGGGCCCTCTGGCCACCATTGGAACGGGCCCCCCCCCCCCCCCCCCCTTGAGCTCATGCAGCAGTGATTTCATGCAGCACGCATATACTCACACACCTGCATGCTGGAGCATTGGCAGCAACTACTGTGAAGCTGCCTTGGCCTGTGCTGTTTTTGTATGTTCAGTTGACAGCTGAAACATCTTGCTTGTATTAAACTACCCTGAAGGCATGGACAAATTAATTTCTGCACTGAGCACACTTCCATTATCAGCTGTTTATTTTCTGTATCATTGTATATTTGACCAGTTTTTCATCTGATCCCTGATTTGAATGCAATATAAATTTTACAAAACTTTTCTGTACAAATGTAATTGCAATGCATTTTCCATTAAGTCTACTTTGTGTGCACCAGATTCTTATAAGTCTGAAAGTGTACATTGTACCTGTGAACATATTTATCTTAAGCATCTTAACTTGCAGACACTAACCCTGAGTCTTTTCCCATCACTATTTGAATTACAGTAAAATCGTGTGCTTATATTTGCATTATAATTAATTAAGCATTTTCCCCCCTCAGGGATGGACGTGGATATGGAAAGCCAGGGGAACATCCAGTACTCCAGCCAAGACCTCTACATGCAGTCTGGGTGTCCTGAAGACGCAGACCAGGGTTGGGTGTCCTGGGCTTGGTCCTTCGTCCCAGCCATCGTTGGCGCAGAGGATGAAATGGAGGAAGGCGCCTACCAGCAGAGAGAGGCAGGAGGCATCCCCAACAACCCCCAAAAACACACACCGAAAGACCCCATTGTTTCCATAGGCTTCTACTGCACCAAAGCTTCTGTTACCTTCAAGGTATAAATTATTTCATTACCAAATCCTTACTAAATGATGCCACCATACATTGGATGAATGACACTTATATTAATATTTAGCTGTATGTTAAGTTGTATCACGTCATTGGGAAGACGGACAAACACGATCAACTTAATGTCAAATACCAAAATGAAATGACCAAACATGATATGTGAAGTATTTTTCGGCACGATTTTGAAGTATTCCACATCACACTGACAATCTATGAATGTGATTAAGGGTTATGGTGTGTTTTTGAATTTCAGATTAACCAATACATTATACTATACAGTGGCAACAAAAAAAATGTTTCATGTCCAAATAACGTAAGAATATGGATGATGATGAAGATAAGAATGTAAATTACATTAATATGTGTATTACAGAATAGACAGAGCCAATTTGTGTGTCTTGGGGAAGTTCTGCAGATGATGGTATTTAAAATATATATATATATATATATATATATATATATATATATACACTG
>JAVQJF010046868.1:0-21121 GCA_036023855.1 Gadopsis marmoratus
CCTATGGTTGAAGTCTGTCGGTTGGGAGGTACACACCTGCCACCACTTGTCCTCGTTGTCGTCTCCCTCGTTGCCTGGCGACGGTATGGGAGGTGGTCACGCCCCGCGGGATGCCACACTATTTATATATTTCCAACCGTTTGGTTTAATTAAAAAATAAACCCTTTGTAGTGTTATTGATCCCATCTAGTCGTGACCAAGATAATTAGTTTAATAACCTGTCTCCTGATTATTACACGTACCTGTAGCTCTCTTTCAAAGCTGAGGAGGTGATACCTGTGCCAGGTGATAAATGCTGGTCCTTTGTGTGAGAAATCAATGGCTTTGAATGGACGACCAGGACCTACAGGGAAACAAAGTGTTTGATCAATAATGCACACATTATTTTATATGCCATATTAACAGTATTTAATGCACGTATGCAGTAAAACAAATTTTGTTTGAAAAAGAAAGTGCGTACATTACCAGAACTCATTTTAATGAATGGTGATGCTCCTATGAATATTCCCATGTTATTATATTCCTAATATTTATTCTATCATGATATTCTATACATATTCCTAATACACAGAGCGAATCTCATGCAGCAAGCTATAGTTTTATGAGAACTGCGACCATGCTCACTTACCAAGAAGAGTGTCTCGGACAGAGTAGTAATGTTGCCAGACAAAGAAGTCGTAGATGGAGATGTTGGCAATCTGGGGAGCCGTTCCGTTTGGTCCCAGGAGTCCCAGCCAGTGCTGAGTGGCAATGACATAGTCTGGATGGGTGGTGGTCTTAGCCAGTTCCAGCACATTGAGGAACTCCTGGAGCTCTTCGGGGGTCAGGGAATGGATGTTCTTCCGTACCACAGGGCCTTTCCTCTGGTCACAGTTTGGTCCGGTCCAGCCAAATTTACACTGACCACAGTTGTGCCCTGCAAAGTTGCCTGCAACACAGAGAGCAAACTGAACGTGTCAAATCATGCTGATGATGTTCCAGGTTCAACATGAGCCATTATCTAGCTGAATCTCTGAAACAGCATCTTAATATAAACCGCACATGACTCACCAGTACACCTGCAAGTCTGATTGAAGAATTTGATTGGCCACCTCTCTCTGTCATCAACATTTCTCAGTCCGTACGGTCCTCCCCAGGGTTTGCTGTCTACTCGAACAGCCGAGCAGTTTCCTCTCCCCGACAGAGAGCCGCACACATTGGCAGGGTCTGAGCCCACACTGGGGCAGCACTGCTTGGACAGAATCCCCTCAACTGTGCAGCACACTCGAGGAAACTGAGCCTCTGCATGCTCAGCCCAGAGGAGTAAACAAAAAAGACCAAGACCTAGTGCGTTCATCATATGTTACCTGTTTGTTTCCTCCAGTCAGTGGTGACAAATCAGTTTGTACATCAACTATCAGCAGAAATACGGTCAATTAGTTCCCCCAGAAGAGTGTAGAATCTCAGTCTGCTACGGTCCTCAGTTGTGTATCTTCAAATTAGATTCAGTGATAGTTTTAACATCTGTGGAAACAACACTTAAAGCCAAATCATGTTGTGTTCCAGTTGGTTATATGCACATTAAAAAGCCGCTAAGTCCTGCTCTTGCTTTTGTAGAGCAGAGGAGGATTAACGATTGGTCTTGTGATGATCACCTGACAGCAGAGCTGCGTGTGCGGATTTGGTTGAATACCAAGGAACTGCCTGAAGAGACTGTTCTTTGTTATATAGCAACATTTTATGAAAAGACTGTATTTTGTCTGATTCAATACTTTAAATCAGGGAAAAAAGATCACATAGCAGACAAAATCTTCAGATATGCCTCAAACGTAACAGACATTTGCTCAAATACTCAAATGCTCAAATGTTTTGATGTGTGGATAAATACCATTTATATTTCTGATAGCAAATTTGAAATAGAAACATTGTCCCGAAACAAATGAACTAACTTGTTGAGTCATTCTCAGCTATTGTAATAAAATAACTGAACTGAAGTAAAATCACTGAAAACCAGCTCTGAAGTCAGGGCCCCTGCTGTAGATCTTAATGTGGGCTTAATCACTATAATCCAGTCAGAAGTCGCAGTTTTCAGAATTGTTTGGAGCTTGCTATTGTAGTGGGTGTATTCTCAGCTTCTTGTTCCCTTGATCAACCTTTCACTCCAGGTCTCAGTTGACACACTTTGCTGTGCATGTGAGGTGACAAAAGTTCATCTGTAGGAATCGCAGGAGTTCTGGTTTCAAACAACATGATTTTCATATCTTTCCCAGTGGTGAAAAGTAGCAAAGTACACTCAAGTACTGTTCTTAAGTACTATTTTGAGGCACTTGTACTTCCCTTACCTAACTGTATATAAAGTAGCACAACGCTACTGCACATTACACAGCTAATAAAGTCCTATATAATAATATATCAGTTACAGAGGTCAGAACTAGTTCCAGAACCAGAAATTTGACTTTTGATACTTGAAGAATATTTTGCTGAAAATACTTCAGTATTTATACTTTTACTTTTATACATTCACAAAAATGAACAATAGGTTAAATAATTACATAAATCAAATCTATAAAACCCTGAATTTAAAAAAATTATTGGAAAATTGTTGCTTATTGTGACAAAATAACATTTTGTTCCAAAGTACTGCAGTGCTGTAAAAATCTGCATTGACACTGTAATTGTGTTACATAATGGTACATGGTGTTCACTGTGCCTTTAGAGATGGTTATCAGTAATGTAAAGATTATGCAATTAGTAAATTGATTACAGTAAAATTTACCAAAACACTGGTATGATCCTTTAAGGACAGAGAGCTCGATCCATCACATTAGCTACCCACGCATTCACTTTTGAGCATCCATGACTACATATCAATAGATTACATTTCAGATATTCCAAAAACTATCACATCAAATCTTCATGTGGTATGTCAAGAAATTTTGATTTCATCATCATAATATTAATAATAATAATAACAAACTTTATTTATATAGCACCATTCATACAGGAAATGCAGTTCAAAGTGCTTAACAATAAAGAAATTAAATGCACCAAGTGCTTTATGGAAGAGAATGCCATAAAATAAAGTGCAGATAAAAAAATTAAACTTGAACAGAATGTAAAAAATGGTAAGCATAAAATTAGCATATTTAAAAGAACTGCAGCAGTGCATGAAATTAAATTGAAAATTTTAAAATAATGTTTAAAAGCAACTAAAAAGCAAATTGCAGATAGCTAATTAAAAAGAGTTGTAAGCTTGCTCTTAAAGATATGTAGTGAGTTGGCTTCCCTGATATCTATTGGTATTTTGTTCCATAACTTTGGGGCATAATTGAGACTTTACCCCATATGGATTTCATGGCAGAGGGGATTGGTCTTTCAAGCAGAGGATACCTGGTCTCCTTCGCTCACATAGCGAAGTCACTACGCGTAGTTAGATATTTGATCTATTGCATTCTGAAGTCCTTATAGACATCCAATAATCAACATCTTAAAACACAGATGTCTTGGATTCGTTTTGGGCGCAAGTTAATGCCAACACTTCCCTTAGGTCAACTGGTAAATTGTAACTCACTACAAGTACACAAACACCTGTTGTACCTCTTAGGTCAAAGGACTTCAATGTGTGATGCTCACAAAATCATTTAAAGCACGCGTGATATAGTCATTACATCAGACATCCACCCTTGTTTTCCAGTCTTGGAATCCTTTTGGGCACAATCAAGGTCTGACACTATGAACATAGAACAGGCATACACATGGCCCATTGAGAAAACCCATGTGTGACCTGGTGACCACTAAATCTTCCACACACCTGTGAGGTTTACTGCACTCAACAGGACTAATGAGCAGAGTCCCTGGGAGAAGTCAACTGCAATGTCTCAATAGAAATTATTTCACATTTATCTGAGTAAACAAGTCTGCACGCGTGTAAGTGAGAGGGAAATTAATGATCAGCCCCCGGGTGCATGAGATCGTAAAGGAATTTACCAGAGACGTCATTGTTGTTCATCACAGTCATGGCTTGCAATGTGAAGGAAAATTAGATGCTTCACGTGCAAAAAGCAGAATCCATTTTAAAACATAAATCAAATTAAAGATGAGATCAAATCAAATGTTGTAAAATGAAAAAGCATACCTGCAAACTCTAAAATTCCCCAATTTAAGGAAATGGGGGGGGAAAATGAATGAGCACCTTCACCACAGACTCACACAGGTGCATATAAAGATACACATACTGCAAGCTTTTGAAGGCCAAAAGTTATTGGATCTATGATTTACTCCTTAAATTGAACATTTTCATGTGCAAAAAAGATTAGGCATTTGCAGCCAAATATGTTTGTCATTCTTCTCCATATTTAAAATGCTAAAAACAGAACAGAAACAGAATTGTAAGTAAACATACTTAACCAATATCATACTAATAAATTAGTAATATTTAAAAAATATACCTTCTTTTAATTGCTTGTTATTTCTACTTTTTTATTAATAGTTTTGAACCTTTTATGATTCTATATCAAATGTTTGCAGTTTTGCAATTTAGTAATTTATTCAAAATGGTAAGAACTCAAATAACACTGAATTGCATCTGATTGACCCTTAGTGAAACTGCTGAAAGGCAGTTGAATAAATATCAATGTAATGTTAAATACTCTGAACATAATTATTTTTATTCTTTCAGATATTTTGTTTCCATTATTTTAACTGGCTGCTGGAAATGTCTTCTTCTCACTGTGTAAAAAACAGGCTCCATTATTCCTTCTGAAACACTGGATGGTGCCAGAGAGCCACGGAGAAACAAGCTACTCTGTATACTGGCATGCAAGATGTGACTGTGTGAATGAAAAGGATGGTGGGTTTTGATTTGAATGCTGGAACCTGTCTGCTGATCAGTTTAGGGTAGTATAGCGTTAATGTCAACATATTTGTTTTATTATATTTTGAGGATTTTGACAACAAAGATATTTATAACACAAAACAACAGACAGATTTAATATTGCATATCACTTACTTATACAACTCATTGCATCCATTCACAGTCATTTGTCTTTTCATATGGAGTTCCCTTTCTCAGTGCGTAATAGTCCATAATTAATCTTTGAAGCAGGACATATGAAACCATTTTGTTAATAGTCTTTCAAAGAGAATCCCAAATTGATGTAATTATTCATTTGTGAAATGATCTACTTGTTACCACGTGGACGGAGAAACGCATCCATTTTCTTGACAGCTTTGGAAATATTGCAATTAACACCTAACCCACTCTGCATATGTTTTATAGGATTATGTGTTGGCAAAATAATAATAGTCCTTTTAAATTTTGAATGATTTAGAGAACAGAGCTCAGTACGCTAGCAAACAATTCACATGTTTTTGCTTGTTTTTATTTAGCATTACTTCGTTAATGATGTATAACGTGATGTGCCACTCAACAACCCCTGCTGTGGGTTTCTTCTCCATATTCATGTTATTATTTTTAAATGTGCACAAATCAAATCTAAAGTATATTCACTCTTGTGAAAATGCACATAAACTAAACTTTAAAAAAAAAAGCTTAGATAAATGCATAATGTCCATGTAGTTGAAACAAAATAAATTATTATAAAATGAACAGATAAGATTAAATAAAAAAGATTATGCATATTATTTTTCAAAATAAGAGCTTACTGAAGTTCATTATAAGTTCTTAAAAAATAGCAGCGTGTGATCGCCTGTAAATCACATAATGTCTCACATTACTTTCATGACAGATATCTAACTAATTGATTGATAAAATACCTCTAGCTAATCAATGTTTGTAATTATTCCAACATTGAGATGAAACTCTTTGAATGCATTTTGAAACATGACCTGCCTACTACTTAAGAACATGTCCAAATGCACATCACTCTCCGTTACTGAAAATTATTCTATTCTATTCGCAAACATCTAAACATCTGATTAATTTCCCTTTTTTACATTTGTAACACACTTCCACTGTTTATATCCAAAATAACACTGTGTAATTGTCCTGGAGAATTCTCATATCTATTTTGTGGTGTTTCAGTTATGTTTGCAATGTTTTTCTTCTGATATTATGTGAACCTTTCTAATTTAATAAATTGTTTTAGAGATTACCTTTTTCCCCCTTTTTGTGCACTAAGAAACCACATATGTCAAAAAGCAGGTCATTAATTAAGGTGCTATGCAAATATTAACAGTAGCTGTGGCAATATGCCTCCTTTATATTCACTGTGATTGTGTGAGAGAAAGAGTGACACTGTGCAGGCAGAGAGGGAGGTGCAGTATCTGTAGACAATAGCAGGGGGGCAGTGTTGCTGTTTCTCGTGGCCCTGGTTCACTGGAATGACTGACCCTAACAGTTTGCATTTCCTTCAGGATGCTCCAAGAAATATGCCATGAAATAGCCTAGGATTGGACATCTTTGTACTTTAACTGTCACCATTTCAAATCTCAACCATGCCAAGCAATGACTGACAGTATATACAGTGGGCTGGGTGGTATGCAGTCGTATGAAATGACTAGCCTGTATGGAGTTTTAATCCTCTTTAAGACTCCTATCCATCTCCAAATTAATATCTAGGGGCCACATATCCCTCTGCACTAGTTTGTACTCTGTATAACCCACTTCTCTTGCAAACTGATCAAATTATTCACTGGAAAATAAGATTAATAGTTATGCTTTGAAACATGCCCACGGTCAATTATTTGGGAGATTCCAATGATATACTCATTACACTGTAAAGGCAATTCAAGGACAAGCAGCATGAAGAACTGTGTTGTAGATTAATTGCCATTAAAGGTCAACATGCATTCAAATTGATGAAGATGCTATCCATTTTCATCAGTAAGGAGTGCACAGTATATGGGAAACCTATAATGCTCATTACATGCATTTAAATGAGACTTTCCTAATTACTAATCAGTCTCTTGTACCATTAGAGATGGAAATTATAAATACAAAACAGACCCCTGGGCATCATTCACACAGAATATATTAGAGTTTCCTTTAATACTTGTTGGAATTTTGAAAACCTTCGAAACTTTGTCAAATATTAGAATATTTCGAGGGCGGTAGTCTCACTTTTTATTAAGCTAACATCTCTGGAAGTGTGTAACACTAAAGAACACTTGTTTGTGACTATAACAGAGTAGTGTGATATATTTTTGTTCAACTGGCTTCTAAAAAACAAAACTATACTGTTTATTTTGCTATGCCCCAATCAGAATATTGGCTAGACCCTTCAGTGATTCTTTCTTCAGTGATTCCCGCCCACCTCTCTGGCAGCTTACCGATTTACATTTGAGCATAATGCAAGCATTAGAGGAGGCACAAGGCAGCCCTGATAAGTTACAAAGTGCTCCAGGGGTAAACCTCGTAAGAGAGGGTTTGGAGTTATTTACAGCGTTCAAATCCTTCAAAAATTCATGTCTGGGGGATGAGATTGGTTTTGCAGTTGATGCTTTGCACACAAAGCAAACACAATGCATATGGAGGGTGTTTAGCTGTAAATGGCCAGATGACATTAATTCTAATTGACTGATCTCATCCCATGCTTAGGACCAGTGTGTATGATACTGCTCAGGACACAAGGGTCCTGTCAAGGCACAATGTTACACACAAAGCAACAAAACAGAAACACTAAGATTGGCTTAAGAAATGGGGAACACAGAGGACTAAAAATTATTTTTAAATGCAATTTAATTTTCAATGAAGCAATACTTAAGTTGTATGGCATTCTCTATTCAAAGATATGTTTTGATTGTGCAGTTCCCATAATAAGAGTGCTCAAAATTTGCAAAGCCATTACAAAGGAGGTTAAAGGCAATGGAATTCCTTCTTATCAGAAATGCTCTCTGTACAGTTGTTCCATTTGAAATGCATTTAATTGCAAATAGAAAAGGAGAGAGAGAAAGCCAACAATGCGAGGGTCTGAAGCATTTTTCTCGTCTGCTTTGAGTGAGCGTATTCAAATCTAAGCGGGCAGACAATGAAGGAAAGGAATCGTGCTCTGAATAGCCTTTCCCTCTCTCCTTTTCATTCCCAGGCCAATTCACAGCCTTCCTCTTCTCTGCTGTTAGGGGCGGGCTTTCCACTCGCAGCTCAAACGTCCTCGCCTCTGTAGAACAACAGATCCACCTGATAGCATGGCAGTAGCACACATGTAGTCACTATTCATCATGTCCTTGTGAGAGACCTGTGTGGGAGTCTGGAGTCCTCCGTAAATTTTGTCTTCGTGACGCGCTTGGAGTCCATGTTGTGCCTCCACAGAGCTGTTCACCCACTTGTTTGACAAGGATGCCACTCCTCGCTTGCATCAGCCTTTGCCAGGCCCTTCCTCTAAAGCCATGGCCAAGCCTTGACCCGGGATCCCTCTCCCCGCTTGGTCCACTGAGGGGAGGAGTATCTGGGGATCATGGGGCACAAAGTGCTTGAAGCCTGTGCCTTTGTTGGGGCAAGCTGGGAGAGAACACCCCCAGCAGATATGCTGACAGTCTCATGGGAGCAAGAGAAGAAGTTGAAGCAAGAAAGTGCACCCTTCAAACTTTCCAGTGCAGTGCTAGGAATTCTATTTTTTCTCAACAAAGATTTATACATATTTATACAAGCCCAAATACTGATAGGAAGGTGGTAGAAAAAAAATCTTGGAATTGCAGAGGTAAACTATATGTAAATGCCATAAAGTAATAGACTTGTAGTGCAAATCACACCATTTTATCTTTAATTTTGCTTTCGTACACCCCCCCCCCCCCCTTCCACCCCCCATCCTCTTTCCTCTGGCTTAAAGGTGCATCAGAGATATGCATTTAAGCATATTCAGAACACGGGGCGTGAAATTAAATGTGTGGCAGAGTGAGAAAAATATACAGACGCTGGAGATGCCTTAAAAATAGTCATTTATGCAGATGGAGAGGAGTGAAATCATTTGCAATGGGATGACCCTCTCTCCAAGCATTTCTCCCCTCACTGTTCTTCCCTAATCTTGCACTGTATCTTCATTTTTCATTGAACTCGCCAGTTTGCTGCTAAGCAGCCTTGTAGATAAGGCAAAGTGCTAAAAGGAGACGACAGAAGGAGCTCAGTGGGCCCGTTTCTATTGCACTTTCACCCAAGGCAATGGGCAGAATTTAACGGATTCCTTCCAACATATGTTTTTGCCAGATAAGTAAACAGTGTGTGTCGAAAATGAAAAAAAAGCATTTGCAATTTAATGACATTACAGCTCCCAGCTTAGCCCGCCGTGCTGCGAGGCGAGGAGCAGAGAAAGGGGAGAGCGGAAGAATGGAACCGGGTGTCATCAATGTTTTTTTTTTCTTTTCCCTTGCAAGAAGCAGCACTGAATTCTTCTTATTCTTTTCAAACCCCTTCCCTTCTCCATCCCTTCCTGCTATTTTGTTCTCTTGCCCATAGTTTCCTCGCCTTTGTCAGAATGAAATTATCTATTATTTTATTCAGAAAACTTGCCATCCCCTGCCATTCTACCCTCTCCAACATCTGATTCTCTCAGATTTTCTGAGCTAAAAACACATCTACCCATGAAGGCATGGGTGCTCTCTCTCTCTCTCTCTCTCTCTCTCTCGCCCCCAACCCACCCTCTCACCCCTTTTACCCTCCTTTGTCTGGCTTCATCAAAGTGCAATAGATGCTTGGCACAATAAAGGAGAGCAAGCCTCCATGTTGTCAGAACGTTCAGACCTAATGTGAGGACCAGTAGAAGGTGATGAGTTGGAGAGAGAATCACCTCTGAGTCTGTATTTCAGTGGCAGTAAATGATCCATCCATCCTATGTGAAACTCAGTGATTTTCCTCTTTTCTCCCTGCCGGCTGTCAGGCAGCTGCCTTATTATAGAAGGCTAATTGTGCAGGAAAGCAGATTATGAGAGTGGTAGGATGTACTCCTTGACCATGTGCTAATGTGATGACAAGTTTGGGGACCCTCTGAGCAAAAGGCGTCGCACGCCAGGGCACTTTTGGCACTGGCTATAATCTGCCTTTGGTATTAACTCAGCAAACCGGCTTGTTTGAGAATGGATCAATCGCTCGCTCATTATTTTTACAAGAAAGCTTTATATTCAAGGCGCTTTCCTGGTGTTGATCTCTCATTAACCATGCTATGTAAATGCACTGGCAATCCCTGTGTAAGGGATACGTCACCCCAGGGCCCAGGCTTGCAGAAGCATGTTAAGGGAGAAGAAGGGGCAGGAAATTTGGGTCAGTTGCCTTCGCCAAAACTTGAATTTCAGGTTTTGCTTTAAGCCCCCTGCTCAGCTTTTCTCTTTTAATGTGTTTTTGTTTGGTGATGTTATGTTTTAAATGTCAGCCCTGGAGCTGTCCAGCAATTTAGGCAGCACAAAAAGCCCTGTCTCAGTATCGCGTCCAAGTGTTCATGTTACCTCTGTAATCGCTGCCGGCTGCAACATTACACACACTCCATTCACGCATGGTCTTTTATCACCTCTGAGTGTATTGACTGTACAGGTAAAAGGTTAGATAGGGTCAGAATGAGGTGATAATATTACAGGACAAATAGAAACGCCTGATTCGCCGCGTTGAGTGGCGATACGGAGTTATTAGCCTCCTGCTACTAAACTAACTTATTTATCTGAGCAGAAAGGACCTGACATGTGACACTGGATCTTGAATCTGCATGCACTGAATTAGCTGTCAGGATGCATTGTGCATCAAATTAAGGGGGGAATATTTCAACCTGTTTACTCATTTCTTACACACACATACAAACATCCAACAATTCATGCTGCTCCGACATCTGTTTGCCTGACAAGAGCTCGTGATGCGCGTGGTGTGAGAAATAGAGGATTCTGCCATATTTGGCTTCGCTGTGCGCTGGCATGGTGAATGACGCAACAGGAAACTGAACCTGACAGCACCAGGCAACGGCTTGGCATTTCTTTTGCGCCCTACATACATAAATCTCTTATTATTGCTCTGCGTTGGCTATGTATATTTTTACACCTGTCTGCACTAATATCAAAGTGTAGAGGTTTGCTTTTAGACACTCAAGTTCATTTGTGTCTCCTGTAAGAGTTTGTATGGGTGCCATCTCTTTGAGGGAAGAAAAAAAAATGTGCTGCTATTCCCAGGATCCATTCCATTTTGAAAAGGACTGTCAAAGGGCACTGTTCCATTTGGCCCATTTTATTTTCCATACAAACAACTTCAGTGTACTTGAATTAAAATGGTGAAAGTCACATACCTTCCCGTGGTTCTGTCATATGTATCAACAGTTCAATGCAATATGCTCCTGTCCTTTATTAATACCATACCTTTAATTGTTATTGGTAACTTAGACAGCAATGTGTTTTGCAGAAGAAGAGGCTGGGTGGAACCATGTATTTTACATGAGGAATTATAAAGAAAAACATCCAGAGAGGAGGACCTCTCAGTGGCTCAAAAGAGAGAGACAAAGATGTCTCTCTGTCTTCAGCAGCTCCTAGCCTTGTAACATTTTTGTTAGCAGCACAGTGAGCGTGAAGGCCAGACTTTTGATTGCTTTCCCTGTTTCACATCCTTTTATGGATCCCTTTTTTTCCCACACACAAGCAAACAAAGCAAGAATAAATACAATGTTCAAAAGCCATTACCTTCAATGTAACCCTTTGTGACTAGGCACGACGTGATGATGTGGTTAAAGAGAACGAGATGTCTGAAGGACCCCTGCATGTGATGTCTGGCAGGACCATTCATAATAGATTTGTTCTGAGGACCTTCACATTACTTCCCAATCAAGGTATGAAGTTATGCTCCTTCATCAGTATAACTAATGGCACGTTTCATGAACCAGCCATGTTTTGAGATTAAAGACGTGTTTTGCAAGTGTTGGATTTTCTGCTGAATATGATAAGGTCCCCGTATGAATTATTGCTTTGCTGTCATCGAGGTACGTACGCTTGCATTCTTTATATCGTCATTACTGACGCATCTATATGGTTGTTCCAGTGCATTACACCATGGCTGCAGAACTGTGTGTGGGGGGGCAGGGGGGGGGGAATCTGACAGCTACAGACATGAGATTAATGTCAGCTCTATTAAACACAGCTACACCGGACACTTAATAAGATAAACAGCTACAAAGAAATCACCTTTTGCAATTTGGAGTCTCTTTAACAGAAGGGTACAGCAAGCAGAATGACAAGCCGCCCCCCGACTGATAGACACAAAATCCAAATTTCCATCCACTGAATGCATTCTTCAGTATTCCAACATTTCCACATACCAAGATTAGGTATGGAGCGCCATATCATTTGGCAATGATCTATTTTGCTGCTGTTAATTACAACAAGTCTGCAGAATTTGACTGCTAAACCACGATATCACAATACAGAGTGTGAATCCCAAATCAAGCTTTGCACACCATAATCCTGTTAAAATGTAATAAATAATCCCTGTGAATTAATGTTGGCAATATTTCATTTTAATAAGTTCTTGTAAAATTGAGAGCGAGAGGGGAAATTGATGGCATTACAGCTCACTCACTTTGAGTGTGGTTGTGAGTGTGCAGGAGGAAATCATTCCTTCTCATTAAAGGTGCAATCTTCGAGCCCCCCAGATCTTTGTTGTAATAACTGGGGAAAATAATCTCTTTTATTGATAGGCACATGTAGCAGAAAGTATGCCAACTGACAGGTACTTATCTTTCGCCTGTGTCCTGTGTTATAGAAAGATATAATTCTTTGTGACTGTTCCTCGGGGCATCAGCTCTTCAACTTCATTATTTCTACTTATGATAGATATATTTTTCCTTGAAAACCTGAGAATTAATATGAGAGCCAGCAATCTCTGCCAGCGGTCATTTGGAAATGGAACAAAAAATGTCATGTCAGTTTAAAGAACATTTTTTAAGGCTGCTCACTGACATTATTCTAATTTATTGATGGATTCAAAGAATAATCCTATGCTTCATGTTTTGGGTTATTAACTTAATGATTTCGGCAACTACCTAGCAGCTATAGGATCTTTTGAAAAAGTCTCATCTTGTCAAAAATTCCATTGTGTCACCCGGCAACATCTGCACTTCTTTATTTCACCCAAATACAAGTATGTGTGCTTGTATATGGTATTCTCATATTAAATTGCATATTTTCAAGCCAGCCTTTGTAATGTCTAAACATGGTTTGTAAAATAATGCTCCTTCTTGTAATACTAAATATGAATATAGAGTTATTAGTGCAGTAAGTTCCTTTAGACAGCAGTGGGAGCTTTAGAGTCAGACTGCTGAGAGCAGAGTGTTTCTCACTTTGCACATTTCCTTCAGTTTTAAAACTGACTCGGATACACCAACTCATGTTGGTCTTTATAGCACACCTCAGAGCTGTTGCCTCTTATGTGTTCAGACTATTTAGAGAGGACGGTTAAAATATATTTCAGAAATTCTTCAGATTTTGGGAGGGGCGTTGTTTCTTTTCTGTACATCACTTAGACAATCTGATGAGAAAAGTCAACCTGTTTGGCTTTACTTCCTCATTGCTTAGGGTCCCACAGATCCCACTGCTGCAACTATAATAATGAAGATTGCAAAATCAACCCAGTTGTTTTCCTTCAAATATTTTTTTCTTTTCTTGTGACCTTATTAAAACTAAATATGTAGAAAAAGTATAAAAGTGGTACGTGTTCTCTTTGCCAAAAATGGGACTTGCACATTTGATGAAAGTGGCAAAATAAAGAAAGGACCATAAAGCATTGTTATCACACCAAACAAGAAAATGTTTTATGTTATGTTATATAGGTTTTGTAAGAAGAAATGCATATTTCTTTTGTTTGCCAAAATGTCATTAACAGATAAAGAAATGTACCGTATGTTATCCTACATTACTCACATCTAGGGTCAATTACATGCCTGAGAGGTGTAACTCCCAGTTAGACTGCTTCTGAACAAACTGTTATAAAACTCCAATAACAGAAATCCTGACTGACATGTTTGTTTGTGTACACACTTGTACAAATGTATAGAACATATAAAAATCTATTTTATTTACTTATGTTTTACAGCTGTGGTCCCTGAGACCCCAAAGAGAACTGACATGTAATTTTTGACTTCTGAGACATGTCATCTCAAATTGAAATTCTCATAGAATTAAGAACAAATCGGACTGCTGTATTTTTAGAGCTGTTACGAAGGGCCTGGGGTCTCCGGGACCCCATCCGGGACCCCAAACAGATCAATAGCTAACTGCATAAACTGATGCCTTCTCACATCGGCAGTGTGGCAGTATGTTTCCATGGGGGGGAGGTATCAAAGTATAAGTTCATCGGATATAGTCAGGGTATAAAAACGAAATAAAAATTCTACTGATATAAGAAGAGCCTTAAAATGCATTTAACATATAGTGATAAGTAATAGTGGGGCTACGATATTGTTGCTAATGTTAAATCCAGCCGATCTGGTAGTCACGATCAGGGCAGCTCACTCGTCTCACCTGCAAAACTCACGATTACCTCAACTACCCCCACCTACCTCCACCCACCTGCCCCAAACCTAATTCAAGCGTTCCCTCTCTGAACTCCAGTGGGGGTCCATCGACTTTTTGCATTATGTACTATTAAACAAACTTGGACTTCTTAAGAGCAGAGTCAGACTTCAGAGGCTGTGTGGTATGTTTATAGGGATGGACTGTACAGTACACACAGATTTCTCATTTCTCTCTGTGACCTTGGGCACAGTGACATGTACGGTTTTGAGGCTTTGATTTGCCACGTTGAGGTGTTGAGGAAAAGGTGCAATGCAAGATAATTTTGGCCTTTTTTCCCTCCTGGGAGCATAGAGAAGTAAGAAATACAGCAGTTCATACTCGGGAGATTACAGGTAATATGTCACACAGCCTGCATAAACATTCTTGACCCAACATGATGATGGAGATATTGCTTCAGGAGAGACTTTTCACACTTTGATTTGCCTAAAATGAGATGGAGAAGTCAGTGATCAGACTCTTTGAGGTTCCTCACAGAGAAGCCAGCGCTGGCTGTGCATCTCTCAGCGTTGCATACAGCACACACATGCTACGACAGCCAGGTGAGCAAGAGGCAGACTCCTGCAAACAAATGGAGCAAAATATCCTCAAAGAGATAATATTGATGTATTATTCATGTCAGAAAAAAAAATACTAAAACGATCCATCTCAAGCCACTGAAGCCAGGTGATAATCCACATGCTTGTGGGGCAGCCCTGGGCGAATTAGGGATGAGGAAACCATTGTACATCCCTCTAAGGTCAACATGGTTGAACCGGTGATACATATGTATGTTAATTTGCCTAATCTCACTTCTACAAATGTCTTACAGGCACATGAAGGGTTTAACACTAAGACATAATGATATCAGGGCATCAGACGGGGGGCTTATGAAAACATGAGGTGGCCATAGCTTTAAATCTTCTGTAGAAACCTTTGTATCGGCTGTCAATATGGCTGCAGTAAAACGCCAATGCAAGAATTTAGATTTAAAATTTTTATTTCTTATTAAAATATAAACAAAATTCCTATTGCTTAGTCTTTGTTCATCTACAATATTCTTATAACACACACACAGAATTGGTGAAGCAATCCTTGTGTGTATAATAATCTGAATAAAGGTTTAATTAAAACCAGTGTTATAATTTCAGAACTTCACTTGCCTGTTTGTTCTAAATCAAACAGACATCATTAAACCATGCTAACTAAAGTGAATAAGACTGCTTCTGCAGGAGGACCAGCCTTTATCTGTGAACACTCACTAAATCTACTGGAGACGTGTATTCTCAATCTTTAACACTCTCCTCATGCAGGATTCAAGGAGAAGGCCTTCTAACTGACACACGACTGCTACTACCTTAACTACTTTGATTGTGTATTAAATGAAATTAAATCTTTATTTAATTTGAACAGATACTTGACTTTACACAGTTAGTTTTTTTCGACAAGTGCTCACACTGCACAGCACCTTTACAGCGTTTCACATCAAGGCCAGATGCTTATCACCATGCAGCCATTTATACCCAACATTCAGTCACATGAAACGTATTCACATTATCTAATTATGTGGATTGAAGAGTAGGCTATGTAAATTTTTTTTTTTTTTTAAGTCTTGATTACAATTCTAAAACTTATTTCAGGCCTCTGGTGTGAGACAACAAAAGCCGAGAAAGCCAAACATGACTTCTGATAATTAATTTAGTTTGGCGCAATAAAACATGCTCTACCATATAATCACAAAATGATCTTAACTATAATCGTATCCTGGGAAACAGGTCTTTTCGTTGCCTCTGATCCACTGAGGATCTTGGAATCAAGAGTGAAAAACATTTTGTAAGAAAAGGTTTTCTCCCACTTATTTCCATAGTTGCATCTCCACCTTTCCCATTCAGTTCCCGTCTTAGACAGAGAGGGGGAAAAAAAACACAGGCTATCTATTCAAAAGGCATTTAGTCCATTTCTTTCTTGGCCGGTAAACCTATTCATCAATTGTTCTGGCTTGTAGATTGCATTCTAATGCTAATCTAGCGTGTTAAATATCTTTTTGTTCCCCTTTCACCGTTTTGTCATTCAGTTTATCCAGTTTTGGCCACCCATTTTATTTATTTATGCGCCTGCTTCTATTCATGCGCTCATGTATTTTTTATTATGTTGTTTCACTGTCATGCAGTGTCAACTCACTCTATTCAATGTGGGCTACTTGAAGGGCTTGGGGGGACAAAGCGTGTACACATTGCAGTGCTATTCACTCCGGCCAGCTGGATCGGCTGAAGAAGAGAGAAAAAAAAACCCCTATGAAAAGAAATCCTCCACAACGGACACAGAAGAAGTGCACAATGCTAACAGTTTTCCAAATACCACTGATTGCTTTCATCACAATGAGGGAAAGCAGCCGCTTTTGCTGAGCTCCACTTCAACAAACAACACTCTCACAAAACCTCCCAACCCACGTTTTGTTCCCAGACAAAACCTCCTCGACCGTCTAAACGCTCCCAGAGTTGGAAAAAAAAAAAAGAAGTTCTTTCAGCATTCTTCCTTCTTTCCTCAAGGAAAAAAAAAAACAATATAATAAAAAGGCCAAAGAAAGAGAAAGAGATGGTCACTGAACTCATAATGCAAGTTATTTTACTGACTTGACGACCTTGCCTGTGTTTTGAGCCACTGGCTTCCCCTTTTATGACCCCTATTTAGAAATGACACCTTTTATATTTTGATTTTCACATCACACATCATTCAACTCGATCCCGTGTGGTGGCGGAGCAACGCCAACGATAACCAAACAGCCATTATGTCCAAGCAAAAAGGCAAACAGCTCTGACCTCCAACGTCAACCCTTTCTGGTTTCAGACACCGCTAAAAAAAATAAAAAATAAAACCAAAATGTTCACTTTGAATGTGCTGAAAGTGATGTGCGAATGTCACCAGCTATAAGACTGTACATGAAACGCAGAGTCACTTGCGCGAAGGAAGTTCCGTGCAGAGGAGTGTTCGGGGTGTTACAAAGGAGAGCAGCGCGGTGAAAGGGTTTAATTAACCGTGACGGAGATAATTATCCCTGGACTGTCCAAATTAGTTTTGCATAATCGCTCTGATCCTTATGAATTCATCTCTCAGTGTAACCTGGGAGGGGCCGTTTGCTTAAATAACGTCCGTTACATTACACGTTATAGATCTAATATTCACTTGAACTCTTGTGCACCCAACAACAACAACAACAACAACACACACACACACACACACACCGCACTCTGGTGCACGTGAGAACACGCACTCCGTAGGACAGGATGCTGGTTTTTTTTAAAGTGTGGTCCTTTAAATTCATATTAAATGTACTACTTTGTTTTTCTTTTCGGACTTGGGAGCGCGCGCACACACACACACACACACGCGCGCGCGCGCGCGCGCGCTCAAGCTCAGGTCGTTTAAAAAAGCCTCAAAGACGAGTTTGTTCAGCAGCCTAAAAGCTGCTCTCTCTCTCTCTCCCTCTCCCTCTCTCTCTCTCTCTCTCTCTCTTCTTTTCCTTTTTTTTTTGTCCCCTGCATGGGAACAGAAAAGCTCAGAGTACCACACAAGTTTTATCTTCCTTCCAATTCACGATTAAAATTGTGATAAATAAGGTTTTGGCTCTTGATTACAATGGGCTGATTTAGATCCCCCCCTCCCACCCCAGTAATGCCATTCACAGCGCGGACAAAAGCGGCCTTTGGAGGATACCTTACACTTCACCTGGGCTGAGGAGCAGGAGCAGGGGAAGAAAAAGATAACAATCTTGTTCATCTCATCAAGAACTGCAGCCGCGATTCCCTTCCGTTTAATCCGAATAGGCTTTATTGTAGTCCTTTGCTCAACAAGTGGACAGTAGCAATAGGCTGAAGTACATAACGGAGGTTAAAGAAAACACAAAACATACAAATTCCATAAGAGTTAGTTAAAAACGTTTTTTTTTTCTTCTGCTGCACATGACACGAGGAGTGGGAGGGTGAGGGAGCAAGGAAACGATCAACTCCTTGAATAAACTTCTGCATTTAAAAATTGGTACTTTTTTTTTTCCTTCAGTGTTTGGAGAGGGGTGGGGGGGGGGAGAACGGTTTGATGAATCCATCCCGAAAGTTGTTGCAATGCACTGAAATTGAATGTCACCTTCAAAATAAATTACATCCTCTACGTTTCATGTGCAAATATTACAGAACTAGTCTTTGTCCTTTTTAAAAATTGTCTGGGTCACCATAGATTCCACTAAAACAATAAATATTACAGACATCTATAAAACGGTTTAAAAACTCAAAATATACACCGGATTTCTAGTGAAATACGTAGGTTCCTGGCCCTATCTCAAACACTAAGCCTATAACGGCAAATAAACTAGAGTCATTTTTATCTGTACACATTTACAGTCAGTTGAAGAGGGGAGAAATGTTTGGACAGTAGCCTAATCCTGTGATTAATATGCTCATTGTATATGCTGCCCTTGATTCCAACAGGTTAGTCGAGCAGGTGCAACTTGCAGAAGATCGAAATCGAATAGTGTACCTTTCAAATAGGGTTTCACAAGAGCAGACTGCTCCGACACCATTTTCCTCTCAGATTTGTGCATTTCTGCCATCCCATAGTCCTTCTCCTCCGGGCAGCGAGAGGTGATGGCCGAGTAATAATAGATTAGAGAGTTCTCTAAATAAGCATTACCTTAGATAAAGGCATTAATCAATATACATACACATGTGATATCTGAGACGACGAGCACTTCATCACATGTACAAGTTTGTGCATGCATAATAAAACTCTTGCATGAATAGCTTTTTTTTTTTTTTTTTTTGCGTGTGTGTGTGTGTGTGTTTCAGTTTTCACATTTCATTTTCTTCCAAGTCCAATGTGGGCCCTATCATAATGCTGCCGCATACGCAGGGTACGGTTCAAGTTGAGGTTTTCCCATTCCGGGCAGCAGGATGTATGCTAAGGGCGGCTGGAGTCCCGCTGAGGGCCAGCCCGTACAGTTACAAGGGATCATGTAGCCCGGGTTCGACGGGTGCGAGTGCGTGTGGGTGTGCGTCCCGCCGCCTACACTGCCGGTCCCGGCGAACGCCGTGGCGCCTCCCGGCGGGTAGCCCAGCGGGGACGCGTACGAAAACGAGGGCGGGGAAAGCTCGGTCATCTTGGATCCCAGGTCGAAAAAGGAATAGGGGTTCGTAGCCATGGCCGGGTTGAAGAACACCCTCGCCGCCGCGGCAGCCGCAGCCGCCGCCGCCTTATCGGGGTTCCCCATGAGGGACTCGGAAAGTGCTCCCGCGGAAAGTCCGTTCACTTTGAGCGCGTCGTGCTCCCCGAGATTGTAGGGCACCGGGAAAGAGAACTTATCTTTCTTCATCAGAGTCTTGGGCTTCCGCCTCGGCCTGTATTTATAGTCTGGGTGCTCCTTCATGTGCATCGCTCGCAGTCGTTTGGCTTCGTCGATGAATGGCCGCTTCTCGGACTCGGTGAGAAGTTTCCACTCCGCTCCCAGCCTCTTGCTGATCTCGGAGTTGTGCATTTTCGGGTTCTCCTGAGCCATCTTCCTGCGCTGGGCTCTGGACCAGACCATGAAGGCGTTCATCGGGCGTTTAACGTGATCCATCGGTTTAGACATTGTTGGCACGCACACACTCTGCAAAGTGAGATTTAAAAAATAAATAAATAACAATAACAATAATAAATGAACAAGCTCAAGTAGGCCACAAATAACTTTGGGACTCGTTGGGACTCGTTGCGAGGCACGTTGATTTTTGGGCAGAGCAGCAGCCCCGTGTTTGTCACTACTCACCTCAGACTTCAGTTCGTCATCCCACCGCCGAGGAACCGTCCGCAAAGTACAGGTGGCGGCGCAACTTATGTCTCCCGCTGCACGGCGGCGTCCATCGGCGCTACGCCTCTTACGGAGAGGAGAGGTGGGAAGGAAAAAAAAGAAGAAGAAGAAGAAAAAAATAAAAATAAAACCCGGCCCCCAAACCAACCCACGCTGTCCCGTTTCCCCTGTGGACCCCGGAGACCGGCAGCCTGCGTCTCAGCTGCAGCGTCGACTCAAGTGAACGAGCAGCTCCGCGCGCCCCATGTGAAGTACAGGGCTGGGCGGCAGGTGGTGAAAGCGCCCGGCGCATGCGCAGTCGCGCCGGGCGGCTGAGCGATTTTTTTTTTTTTTTTTTTAAATCCCACCCTGTTTGAAACGGGGGAACGCGTCTCGTATTATATATCTTTATTTACTGTGTGAGAGGTTGTGGGTTTTTTTTTTGTTTTAACCCGAGAGTTTCCCGCCTCGGTGCCGTTCGGACTCCTTAGCTCCACATTCCCAGCCAGGCTACACTTATTCTGGTGGCTGTGAATTGTTCAGTTCAAATCAAAGTCATTGACTTCTTTGCTTAACTGACGGATGCACCGGAAGTGCCGGAGGACGGCAGGGGCGTGCCGGAGCCGCGCGCGTCTGGTGGCGGTGACTGCGGCGGACAGGTGCGTGCAGCTGGAAGTTCAGCCGCAACATGCGTCTGATCAGAGGCATCAAACACGCGTCAAAAGGCGCACACTGGGGGGGGGGGGGGGGGGGGGGGGGGGGGGGGGGGGGGGGGGGGGGGGGGGGGGGGGGGGGGGGGGGGGGGGGGGGGGGGGTGGGGGGGGGGGGGGGGGGGGGGGGGGGGGGGGGGGGGGGGGGGGGGGG